>MDUD01002195.1:20370-47924 GCA_002216565.1 Crithidia mellificae | reverse complement strand
GCGGGCCGCCAGCCGGTGGCAGCGGCGGGGACTAGTACCTCCAGTGCCGGTGCCGGTGCCTCGCGACCGCAGATCCACAAGCGTCTGGCCGAGCAGGTGGCAATGGCGAAGCAGATCCTGGAGGACCCGCAGGGCTACCTGCCCAAGAGCCTGTCGTCCGCGGAGGCGGAGGATCAGTCCTCCATCTCCACCGCGCCACCCTCCGCCGCCACGGCGCCGCGCACGCAGCTCACCAAGAAGCAAGAAAACGAAGCGGCGGGGCTGCAGCTCAGCAACGGGGGGCAGAAGCGGCGGGTGTCGCACAACGTGCCTGCTACGGCCGCCGCTGCGGTGACGGCCGCAAAGACGAAGGCAGACGCGGATGCGACGGCAGCAGCAAAAACAGCAGCCGGCCAAGGGTCAGCTGCGGCGGCGGCGGATGGCACGACAAAGCCGGCCGCCGCATCAAGCAACGGCGCGGTGCTGCTGCCGAGCATTCTCCCTGTCCCGACGACGGCCGCCAACGCCGCCAAGGCAAACGGCGCTCGCAAGGACTTGGCGAGTGGGGCACGGGCACCGCCGATGGTGAGTGCGGTGCCGCTGAAGCACCCGGGCGTGGCGCCGACGGAGCTGCCGTCGCCGCTTCCACATGCCGCCCGGCGGCCCAGCACGAACAACAACAACAACAACACGAACAGCAGTGCAAGCCGTGACCCGCAGGGCTCTGCCTCGGTGCGTCACAGCCGCAACTCCATCTCCGAGGCCCCACTCGGCGTCTCACAGGTTCGCGGCAGCCGCGACGGAGGAGGCGGCGGCGGCGGCGCCCCCCTGCCCCTCCGCCGCTCCGTCAGCAACGAGCAGAGCGTGTCGGCCAGCTCCGAGTACGTCCGGCGCGGCCGCGGCGGTGACGAGGCTGGGCAGCGCAACACTGGCTTCATGAACTTCGAGGACGCGGCAGGGGCGAGCCAGTCCATTCCAGTGGTGGGCAAAGCGCCGGCGAACACCACCGCCCAGCAGCCGCAACAACAACAGCAGCAGCGCCTGCGCAACCCGTCAAAGTCGACCGATCACGCCGAACTGCCGCCGCGGCCAGCGACGACGATGGCGCCGACCTTCAACTCTGCCGCGGTATCGGCGCAAGACAGCGCGAGCGCGTCACGCCGCCGTGTCTCGGCAGATGGCGGGCGGCCCGGCTCCGGCCTCCAGCCCTTTGCCCCGCCAACCTTCCAGGCTGGTACGCTGGGCGGCAACAACAATACCAATAACAACAACGTGAGTTGCCTGAACAACAACAACAACGGTAACGGCACTGGTGGCAACAATAACAACACCGGCAACAAGAAACTGCTGCCCGGGGCGACGACGATTGGGTCGAATGGGCCGCAGTGGCCGAGCACGCCGGCGTTTGAGATCCCGACGATCCCGAGCGTCGCCTCGATTGACACCTCCTTCACCCACGACGTGTCCATCTCGATGCGTCAGAGCTCCAACGCGTACGACGGCGACAAGGCGCCGATCCCGACCTCGACGAAGGTGCGCACGCTCGTCGTGGTCGACGCCCGCTGCCGCGAGACGTCCAACGTGACCTACGACAACACGATGGTCATCGCCACCACCGAGGACGACTTCGAGGAGTACGACGTGGACGAGGTGCGGGAGGCCACTCCGGGGCAGAAGGAGCTCATCCAAGCTGAGCTGCTGAAGGAGTTGTGCGACACGCTGCTCATGGGCTGCAACGCCGCCATCCTCGGCGCGGACAGCCGGCCGACAGGCTTCTCGGCCCAAGTGCTCAAGTCAGTCGTGCACACCATCTTTGCGGAGATGAGCCGCGAGGGCACGCACCGCAGCGGCCGCCTCAGCGCCTCGATTGTGAAGGTGAAGGGTGAGTCCGTCGTGGACCTGCTGAAGGACGGTGGTGACGCGCAGAAGCTCGTCATTGCCATCTCGCCCCTCTTCGGGTCCTGTGTGCACGGCGTCACCTACGCCGACGTTGGGAGCGGGGCCGCGTTTAACGACATCATCGACGCTGCCCTCCGCCGTGCCACCGCGCACGACAACGGCCGCGACTACGGCTTCCTCTTCTGTTCCCTGCTCTTCAAGCTGCGGCTGGAGGAGGAGGGGGACGTGCAGGTGTGCTCCCTCGTGGCCACCTTTGCGGGCGAGAACGTGGGTCTCTACACGTCCGTGCTCGACCGCAGCCCGCTCGTGCCACGCGCCCTCTTCCACTACGCCCTCGGTGGGCCGAGCTACACGATTGCGCTGCTCGGCATCGGCAGCGAGGAGACGCGCGCGAATCAGATGCTGCAGGTGCAGAAGCGGCTGGGTGAGATGAGCAACCGCGCAACGCACCCGGGCAGTGTTGCAAAGTTTGTCGCCGGCATTCGCAACGACCTGACACCCAACCTCATCGCCAAGTACGAAAACTCGCGCGACCCGTCCGAGCGCGCGGCGACGAAGGAGATGATCGAGCGCTTGGCGGAGATGGTGAAAGATGCAGACGCGCTGCTGGTCGACTTCGACCACCACCAGCCCAAGGCTTATTTACACGGCGACGCAGAGCAGCAGGACAGCGGTTCCAGCGGCAGCAACGACAACGCCAACAACAACAACAACAACAAGCAGCAACAGCGACGCAGCACCCCGCTGTCCGCCCCGCCCAACGCCGCAAGTGTGTCGAACAGCACCAGCAACCCAAACAGCAAAACAGGACGGAGCAACGACGCGTCCGTGTCGTCGCCGCAGTCCACCTCGGCCGCTGCCGCCGTCCCGGCCCGTCCAGCGGCGGCTCAGCGTGCGCTGCCGAACATCACGGCCGTGAACCCCGAGGCGGAGGGGGAGCGCATTCAATCTCTTGTGTGCTTCGAGCAGGTGATGATGGGAGCGGGCACGGTGGCAGTGCAAGGAAACACCATCCCGTGTGCCAGTCAGGGCGGCACCCGCTTCGACAGTGATGAGGTGATCACGTGCGACGAGAACCACCGCTCTCTCGCCTCCAAGCTGATGGATGAGCTGGTGGCGAAGTTCCTCTCCGGCCACCACACCGCCCTGCTAGCGGCCGACAGCAGTTACAGCGCCTTCACCCCGCTGATGCTGCGGCACCTCGCCAACAACATCCTCGAGGCAGTGCTCGGTGGCAGTGCGGGTGGACAAGACGAGGACAACGGCTTCGCCTTCACCAAGCCGCCGACCATCAGCGGCGAGCTGCAGGTGTCCATCGCACTCATCAAGGACGACGTGACGGCGGACTTGCTGCCGATCGACGTCGACGCGACCTACCACCGCTTCGAGATGGAGCACACCCCCCTCTACGGGCCGCGCGTGCTCGGCGTCACGCCGCACCTCGTCGCAAACCCGCAAGACTTCGACCACTTCCTCGCCGTCGCCATCGACAACGCCGACCCGGCGCTGCAGACGGCCGATCCGGGTATCATGGTCGTCTCCCTCGTGCTGACGCAGCGCGTGACGAAGCCCGTGGAGGACGTGCTCGTGTCCTCGCTGCTCTGCACCGCAGTCTTTGACGCCGTGCACCACTACGAGAGAGTGCTGGAAGGCAACCAAGCGGAGCCGCTCGACCTCTTTAAAAACGTACTGCGCGGTCCGTGCTTCTCGGTGGCTATGCTCGGCATCAGCGACGAGGAGGAGGACCCGGGCAAGCTGCTGCGCGCGCTGAATGACCTCTCGCAGGTGCGCAACAAGCCGCCGCAGGTGAACAGCGTGTCACGGCACATCCGCGAGCTCCAGCGCGGTATCGTCAAGCTGAAGGAGCGCATGACGACGTCGTCGAATGCCGATGAAAAGGCGTACATCCAAAGCCGCGTGGAGGTGGCGGAGAAGCTGCTGGAGGAGGCGGAGTCGCTGCAGCGCACGCCCCTGTCTTTGATGCAGCCACGCGCCTTTGTTCCTCTGGGCGGCACCACAGACATGCGATAAGTAATTCGATTGTTTTTGTGTACGATATTCGCTATGCTTGGCTGCTGCGTTTTTCCTTTTTATTTTAGAGCCGTATGTATGATGATGTACAGGTAGACGTCACCGTTCACTAATTATCTTGTTTTTGCCTCTATTTTCTAGTTTCTTCTTTCTTTTGTGTGTGTTATGACTCCTTTTTTTTTTTCCAATTCTACTCTTGGTTTTGTTGTCGTAGCTGATTGCTCTCTTGCCTTTTGTCTTACTTCAACATTACTTTTTTCTTGTTTGAAATTTACCAATACATCGCTTTCACTGCCGTTACCTCCTGGTACTGGTTCTCCTCAGCTATAGCGCTTTTGCTACACATGTTACAGAACCGAAAACAAACAGACAAAAAAAGACGAGGTGGACTGGTGGGGTCATCAAGGATCTTGCTGATTCCTAACCTTGCACGTTACTGAGGGTCGCGAAGGTGCATCATTCGTGAAAACAAACGTGATTGTGTCACAAAAGCACAAACGACTTGGAGAGAAAAAAAGGTCTTTGGCCAGCGAAGGTTGTTGATAGTTTGGCTTTGCTTCTTCCTCTTCTTCGCCTTTGCATAAGCTGACACATTGTGTTTGAACGCCGCAACGTACCATTGTGTAAATCCATGAAAACATTTCTTCGATGGCCATACAGGTGGCAAATTGTTTAATCTCTATTTGTGCCTTTTCTTTCACCGTTTCCCACCTTCTTCTACGCACCTTCGAATTCGTGAAATCACTAAACTACCATTTGATTTCTTCATTTTGCCGTGCAACAACAAAGCTGGCTAATTATATTGTACGTAAACGTCAGCACTCTCCTCGCCCTTTCTTCGCAGTTTCTAGATACTGAGGGACGAGCGTTTGAAAGTCAGCTGAATAGGACTAAAGAGGGGAGCCAAAAAATCTACGATTCTATTTAGTGAGGGACCGCCTCAAACACACGTTACTGTTTCTCTCAAAAAAAAACCGAATAAAAACTGCCTTTTTTCGAATCTATTCAACGATAGCACTCTACGTAACTTTCGTCTGTTTGCGTAGGCAAACACGCTATTACCAGATTGCGACAATTTTATTTACTGCGTTAAGAAGAAAACAGACCGGAACGAAAGTGTCACTGCAAGGTGCTAGCACTCACTTCTTCATCCGTTTTTTTTTTTTCGTCTTCTCTTTCTCTTTTCATCGCAAAACTCGTTGCGTTAAACTCCCTGTTTTCTTTCCTGTTTCGTTTTTCCTTTTCCTTTTTTTTCTTGTTTTTCGCTTTTTGTTTGCTCCTCTTCTTATCTATACGATCAGTGAGTGTTCCAGTACGGTCACTCTTTTCCCCACTTCATTCTTCCACCTCTGTGACTCAATAAAAAAATCTTTATTTTGCAATTCAATTCTTACTGGCTTTATTCTCAATTCTTTAGCGCGGAGCGGTTGTCTCGCTGTCAACTTGCACGCACGCTTGTGACTGCAATTTTTTGTTGAATTAACCTAAAAATAAAAAGCAACGGCATCTTACCAGAAGAGACGCACTTTTTTCCTTTCTTCTTCGGTTGAATTTATCCTCCCTTTTCTTTTCCTTTCTGCATCTACTCAGCTGCTGTGTAAACTACTTACTTTTTTTTCGCTTTCATTACTTCTATGTGAAAGGTCTTTGCGTTCTCCTTGTAATCTCTTGGTTTTCTTGCATTCACCTCTACGTTCCTCTTCGTTCTTCTCTTGGTACTTGCTGTTTTTTTTTTTTGTTGTTGAAGCTACGACTCGGCTTCCATGTATAGGCTAGCAATCGTTTAAAGTGCTTTCTTTTCTCCTTTTCCTTTTCCGAGTGTTTAGCATTCTTGAGGGTTTCCAGCTTTTCTTCTTTTCTCCGTCTTCTCTTACTACTTTTAATCCTGTTCCACTACACTTTCTTTTTTCCTTCTCATTGATTGCACCGCGCGTTTCTCTAGTAAACAGCGTTTTAAATCTTTTTTTTCCATAGCTTCTTTTTTTTGCTCCTTTTGATTGCTGTCTTTCTCCTGCTTTCATTATTGTTTGGTGGGCTTGCCCTTGAAACTCCTTTTCTCTCTTTTTCTCCTTCACTTTCAGTTAATTAGTGCCTTTTCTGTACTCTGCTCCTCCTTTTCTCCTTTTCCAGAAATTTTGGGTTTCAGAGCGTCTATTTATTTCCTTTTTTTTTCCTCTTGCGACGACTGTGCTTTTCCATTATATAGTTTTTTCTTTTTCTTCTTCCACCCTTGTCTTGCGCAAACGCTCCATTCTCATTTTCTCATTCCCACTCACCACTTTCGGGTGCTCTCAGTATTTTTTTTTCCCGGACTCCACTAAGGCTCCTGCAACATAAAAACACGGTGCAAACTTGGAGAAGGTTGCTGCTATTTGTTGGATTAAGAACCTCAGATATAGAAGTTTTACCTTTCGTCCTCAAATTTGGGTTCTGTTATTTTTCTCTCGACAACTGAATACTTTCGTATTCCCACAAGCACTTTGTGAACAATAGAATCACTGCTTTTTTTTCCCTTTTTAGCAACCTGCTCACGCTTTATTTCAATTCTAGTTCCCACCCAGCTTTCGTAACATACGCCATTTTCTCTTTTTTATTCATCTGGGTGCAGTTTTTTAACATAATTAGGCAACCAGAATACGAAACAGGTAAGGCACATGAGTAACAGAGACGACGTTTCTCCCACCTTGATGGGCGAGCGGACGCTGTCTAACTCCGACTTCTTCGGCATTCCCGGCGGAGATAGCACGGTGGCCTACGCAGGTGGTGGCTCAAGTCCCCTCGGCTCCCCTCACCGCAACCGCCACGAGCGCCGCGTCAGCCGCACCTCCGCCACGGGCAGGGCGCCACCTTCGCCTGACGCTCTGGTCGACTACCGACTACGCACTGACAAGCTGCAGCCCGTCTTTTCCCTCTCACCGCGGACGAAAGACGTCTTTTACAGCCACGGCCGCCCAAGCCTCCAAGGATCTGCGGCAGGCAGGAATGCGCGCGGCAGCACCAACACGTACGCACCCACCGCACACCGCCAGCGCAGTAGCGTCGGGGGTGCCGGTGGTGGCGAGCGCGGCGCTGGACAGAACGAGTACGGCATCAGCACATCCAACGCACTCGACCACAGCCGCAACGTGGGCGACAGCAAAGTGCTCGCCTCCGCCTCGAAGAGCCTACGCCGCGATAGCGTGAACGGCAGTCCGCTCTGGACACTGGATGGGTCGGCGGTGGGGACCTCGCGCCTGGTGAACGACGGTGTCGCGATGTCGCCCGCAAATTGGCAGTCGGCGCTGCCGCCGCTGCGCCTGGACGGGTCGGCGGGGACGTTTCCTGATCTGCTGGGGCGTGACGCGCGTCCCTCACCCCGTCGCGTGTCTGCCACGACTATCCCCGCCGCCACTGCCGCCCCCGCGGCGGACGTGGATGACAAAGTCTGGGCGGTGCTGCAGGGCCGCTCACCCGTGCCTCGCGCGCTGCCCGGCGAGCCGACCCCCACTTACACCACCTCCGCGTCGCCACAGAACGTCAGTGGCGGGGGTATCGGGGCAGAGTACGCGTACGGCTTCGCCGCAAGTCCGCAGAAGGCCGCCGGGTCTCCGCGGCGCATCGCGCAACAGCAACCGCCGCAATCGCGGCTGGTGTGCTCGCCGATGGCGCAGGCAATGAGTCCTTCCCCGGTAATGTCGCTTGCCCGCCCCATGGCGGTGTCGCCGAGCGCCGCCGCCTCCTACACGGTGTACGACCTCGGCGGTGAGAGTCGCACACTGGCGACGTCGGTGAGCGCTGGTGGGGTGGGTGGGGCGGGCACTGCCCTTCCAGGCAACCTGAACAACATGTCGAGCGCGGGCGAAAACCGCTACTCGATGGTGCTGGGCGTGGACAGCCCCCGCAGCACGCACATCTCCGGCAAACCGCCCTTTCAGTCCAACTCGTACCTGCGCTTCATGCCGCTGGAGGAGCAGTCCATCCTGCCTGACGAGATGTGGGAGTGCTCCATCTCTGAGCCAAACCACCACCACCAGCTCGCAAACAGCAACACGGGCGGCCACACCGCCAGCCCCGCCTCCGGCGCTCTCGCAGATGCGGCTGCTGCGGCTGCGAGAACAACGACATCGGCAGGGCGGCGGCGCTGCGGCTCCTCCCTGCACAACACCCTCTACGAGTACGGCAGCAACCAGTTTCGTGCCCGCGCGGCGTCCGCGGCGACGGCGCGCACCGCCGGCAGCCAGCCCGACGCAGAGGCCAGCGCGCTCGTCGAGGATCTGCTGGGCAACCGGTACTTTGATGGGATGCTGCCCCTCATGCTGCAGTACGGCGATGCAATGCTGCGCACCCGACAGCGTCGCGACGCCCGGCGCGAGGACCAGCGGCGGGCGCGCGAGCTCAGGGCCGTCAACGGGGCCTCCGGCATCCTGTCCATCCCAGGTCGGCGCACCAGCGGGCTGCAATCGTACTCCTTGCTGCCGTCGGCGATGGAGAGTCGGGTTATGGGGACGGCAGGCGGCCGCGCCAGCGTTGACCTTCGCGAGAACTCGTACGGTTTAGATGAGTACGGTGTGCTGGCGGGTTTTGATGAGCAGGCGGAGATGAAAACCGCGGGCGACTTCACTGTGTCCGCGCTGCTCACCCACGCCGCAGAGGCCGCGGACACGGCTCGCGGGCCAGCCACCGAAACCGACCCCGATGCCCTTGCCCAGAGCGACGCACGTCAGGCTAGCGGCACTAGTCGCGAGCACGACCGCAGCGCTGCGAACAACAACGGCACGAGCAAAGCCACGGGTAGCGGAGACGCAGGTGCGGTATGTGGAGCGGTGCGACTGGAGTGCGTTAGTCCCGGCGGACAATCGATGTCATCTGCGATGCGCGAGGTCGAGGAGCTGATGGTGGCTCTCGACGTGATGCCGGCGCTGTCGTGGGCGGCAGGGCCAAGCAAAGCAGCGGACGCAGGCGCAAAAGGCAACGAGAAGGAGGACGAAGCCGGTCGTGCGGAGGACTTCGGCGCATTCCCGCCACCGCCGATGGTTGACGACACGCAGGCGAACTTCGAGCCCGAAAGTCGAAACGGCAGCAGCAATGTTGACAACGAGACACACCCCGCGGTTTCAGCCAAGGGACACGGCAAGGGTGAGAGGCAGAGCGAGACGGCCGATTACGTGGCGATGCCAAATCTCTCGCCGGAGGTGCGCTCCTCCGTGCGCCGCCAAGCCACGTCGACAAGTGTTCACGGGAGCGGCAGTGCAAGTCATGCGAATGGCTCACCAGCCGTCGCAGCGCCACTGCCGACGTGGTCGCGGCCGAGCCCGTTGAAAAACGCTAAACCGGCGCGCACCAACACCACCGCCGCGGCCGCGCAGACCCCGGCGCCGATTTCGCCGTCAAAGCCGAAGAAAAAAACTGCAGCAACGACCTCCCGTCCACCGTCGCGGCGACCGGTGGTTGTAGAGGAGGCGCACGACCCCCTCACTCCACCTACTGCACCCACCGACGCGGCGCACGGCGAAGATGCGGCTGCTACGCCGACAAGAGCGGCTTTGCTGCCCTCTCGCCGGTTCTCTCGGCCCATCAGTCAGGGCAGAAGGGCAGCAAACGGCGCTTCGGCCACGAAAGGGTCCGGGCCGCAGCGGGAACACCGGACGCCTTCGCCGTCGCCGACCATCAGTGAGATGCTGCGTGCGCGGGCCGTCCCCGTCGAGCGCGTGGCGCCGTTCACGCTGCTGATCGACGACGACGAAGGCTTGCGCAACGCCAGGGGCGGGCAGGCACCGACGATGCTCTCCTCCAGCGCGCCCCTCGCCGCTGACGCATCGCCGCCGCTGCCGCTGTCGTCTCCATCGCAGCAGACGCCGCCAGAAAACGTGTGCGAGGAGGATTGGCAGGCGACGGAGAAGATCATCTTCTCTCCCACGGCGCGCAACACGACCAGTAGCACCGTGCCGGAGTTGGCAAAGCTGGTGGCGAGCGGCTTCAACGTCAGTCTTGTGTCGCTGCACGCGCGCTGCTCGAAGCCGGCGAGCACAACCGCGTGGGGCAGTCTCTTCCCCGGATTCTTCACCGGCTTCTTTGCGCGACTGCAGGAGATGAACAAGGCACCGTCCTCCTACTCCGCCAAGTTGTCTGTGGCGCTGCTGAAGTGCGACCTCTACCGCGACCTGCTGAGTGACGTGGTGCGGCTGACCCCTGTCTTTGTGCTGGGCACGCCGCTGCTCGGGGCCCGGCTGCAAGGGCTGACGGCGGTGCCGGTGTACAACGTAAAGGAGTGTCTGCGCACGCTGAGCGAGGCGCACGACCGCCTCTCCCACGACGACTACGTTAATGGCAGCCTCGTCGTCACGCTCACGCTGAAGCAGGAGACGCGCGATGCGGCGACCGGGCAGCGGCGCGACGTGCTTCTTTCCTCCCTCACCACCTTCGCCAGCAACGTCGAGGTGTACGCGGACGTGCTGCAGGCCGACCGTCTGCCCGCGACGGCGCAGCTGCTGCTCCAGCTTTTTCGCGGCCCCGTGCAGACCGCCATCGCCGTCCATCTGCGCCGGCTGCAGCGCGGTGCGGCGGATCTGCGGCGTGCCCTTGAGGTGCAGCGAGTCCTGCGCAGTCGCACCACCCTGCCACCCCGACTCGGCAGCGTGGTGGGTCTGCTCAGCCACATCCGCGGCGAGCTGCGGGCCTTCTGGGAGGTGCTCGAGATATCCCGCACGCGAGCCGTCGAGCGGCGCCGCGTCTTGATGGACCGCGCCGTCGCCGCCGCACTCATCGACGATGCAGAGGCGCGGGTGACGGCAGCCGACATTGCGTGGGAGGACAGCGCATACCGGAAGGAGCGGCGGCAGCGGGTTCAGCTGCGCTACGTCCTGCGCACGCTGACCTGCCTCGGCAACGACTGCAAGGTCGTGCTGGCAGACCCGTTGACGAAGCTGCCACCGCTTTATTTGCTCACCCAGCGCACCACCGCGGGCGGCACGACGCCGTCCGCCCCGTTCCCGTACGGAGCGGAGACGGGTGTTGGGCTCGCCAACGGCGAAGGACACACGGGCGGCTCCTACGCTCCTGGTGGCGGTGGCGAAAGTGCGGCAGAAGTGCCAAAGCGAGCCGGCGGTGACACGTGCGACATCACGAGCGACGGCGAGACCGGCGACGACCGCCGAAAGCGGGGCGGCGGCGCAGCGAGGCCGCGCAGTCGTGGCCGCCTCGCCGCCCAGCACACAGCCGCTAACTCCGTCCAAGCCGCGCTGAACTGGTCGTGTGAGGTGCCGCAAGCCAATCTCTTCGCGGGCGACGCGGCGTGTGGGTGGCGCGGCATTCGGCCGCTCTTTCGCGCCGGCGATGCGCGGCTGCGTGCGGCCTTTTTGCCTGCACTCAGTGAGGCAGCGGTGCAGGAGATGGCGGCGATGCAGCGGGTGGTGTACCTCGAGATGACGCAGCCGGACCGAGCGCGTGCGTCGCCGGTGGAGGGCGAGGGGGCGGACGTTATGACTGGTGGCCTGCGCCGCGACAACACGCTGCCCTCCGGCCGGGCTCGCGCTGCGGTGGTGGGGTTTGCGGTGAATGACGTCCTCGTGGGCACGTCACGACTGCAGCGCGGAATGCCGCAGTTTCAGGTGGAGGAGCTTTGTGTGCGCAACGGGGGTGGGGCCAGCCGCACATCGTCCCCCGCACCACTCGGGTCAGCGCGCCTAAAAAGGGCTTCGAGCCCTTCGCCGTTGGGCGGAGAGCAGGACGCCGGGAGCAGCAGCAACATCAGCGGCACCAGCGGCAGCAGTGGCAGCGTCTCGGCGACGGTGAAGGCGGCCCTCCACGGCTTCCTCGACGGGCAGAACGTTGCTCTGCTGAGCGTGACGGAGGCGAGTGCGGAGACGGACGCCGTCACGCGCATGATGCGCTCGCCGCTCTGGCTGGCGATGCGCGAGCTTGTTGAGACGACGTTGCAGCTCAGCAACGACGGCGCGGGCGGCGCCCACCCCACCTCGTCGGTGGGCCAGCAGACACTCTACATGTCCATCACGCAGCCCATTTCCATTGACTGCATCAAAGACCACCTCAGCAGCAACAACAGCGAAGGGTTCACCAGCACGACGGGTAGAGATGCGCACCACGGCGTGAGCACGAATAGCCTCCTCTCCCCTGCCAACGCAGACGAGGTGATGGCGTTCCAGGCGGCGTGGACGCCGGCAGGGCCGGTGGTGGCCGGCGCTCGCTACATCGCTATCACGTCGGTCGCACAGTTCTACAAGATCACTCGTGAGCTGCCAAGCCACGTGCAGGCGGTGGCGGAGGCGCGCCGCACGGAATCGCGGGGCGGGACGCACGTGCTGGTCTCCTTCCTGCTGCGCCGATGCCGTGCAACGACCGTCAAAGCGAGCCCATCTTCTCCCTCCGCGTCCATTGGGCCCGACGGGTCGTCTGCACACGGAACGGCACGCGTCGCTGAAGGCAGCAGTAGTAGCAGCACTAGCCGTTACAACAACACCCACAACAAGACATGCAGCACCAACAAAATTTTGCCAGCGTCGGCCCTTGAGCACGTCTTCTTCACCTCCGCCACGGTGCTGCTCTCCACGGAGGCGATGTTCTGGAACACGCTGCAGCTAAGCGAACACGTCGCCCCATCGCACCCGCTGAACCTGCTGCGGCCCGTCTACTGCCACCGCGTTGTGAATATTGTGGACGTGGCGGCGAGCGCCGTGGACCTGGCGTGGCCGCTGCTTCTCACGCAGGAGCGCATGACGCAGCGCAAGCACTTCCCACTGTGGCGGGTGCCATGGTCGATGAACGCGTACACGGCCTACCTGGCGGAGCAGCGCGACATGCTGCGGTGGTGCATCGCGAATCTTGTGGAGCCGGTCCCAAAGCCGACACCGCGTGCACCAACGCACACCGCGGCGGAGGTTGGCGGGCGTGGTCGCCTTCAGATCGACCTGAAACAGCCTGGGCTGCCGGACTGGGTGCGGGAGAGCTTCTACGGCAAGCGCGTTTGGCTGGCAGACCTGACAGCCATTCTGCGGCAGGTGGAGCTCATGTACGCGATCGGAGTCGATTTGCTCGAGAGGCGGACACTGCCGCAGAACTCGTGGGTGGAGCCGCGGGCGGTGTGCGACCGGCCGATGGCGCTCTTCGACGGCAAAGTAGGTTACGACGTGACGGTGCCGCCGCGGGTGTACGTGCGAACGCCTCTGGACCCGGCCGCGCAGTCAACCGATGCCGAAGCCTCCGCTGCTGGTCACGCCGGCAGTGGCAGCACTGCCACTGGTGCCGCCGCTGCACCAGTCCCATCGTCGAACTCGACGGCGGAGCGCAACTACATCGTGGTGGAGGAGGAGCCGCGCGGGGATCGGCCGTGGGCACCGGTGAGCCCAAGCGGCGTGCGAGTCGCCCCTTCGCCTCGCCGCGTGGTGGCAGAGGCGGTGGCGGCGGTGGAGGCGGCTTGTGCGCCACCACCACCACCAGCCCCGCTCCCAATTTCCGCGCGTGCGACACGGCCACCACAGCAGCAGCAGCAACAACCAAAAAATGCGCGCTACGTGCCCTTAAAGCTCGTAGCCGTTGACCATTCGGAGTCCAAAAGCGTTCCGACAGCTGCCGCGCGAGGGCAAGGCGTGGCACCTATCGCCGCAACACGCCCCAGTGCACCGTCGCTGCAGAGTATGATGATGACACAACCCGAAGGGCTGCTTTGTCGCCCCAGTGCTGTCCGCGAGACGGCTGCAGCGTCCACCAACGCCAGCGTGCGGGCGTCACGCGACTTCGACACCGCCGCACGCGCGCCGGCCCCTGCCGTTGAGGTGGGGGCGGCTCCGCAGCGCAGCCCACGGCTCGCCAGCGGCCTTCGGCCCACGCCAGCCACCACCCCAGCGTCCCCAATCGCCAACGCCTCCACGCCGTCGACGAACTGCACGCAGCGGGCGTCGTCTGCCCTCGGCAGCCCGGCCGGCCCCTCGACTGTGCAAACGCCCAGTCCTGACCCGCAGCGCACCCCGCCACTGACGCTGTCGGGCCGCCGACCGCCCAGCCGACCCCGGGCGGACGAGGCCCTCCCCAGTTCCCCAGCTGTGCCGTCGACGCTGCTGGCGAGGCACACGCCAGCCTCACCCAGCACGGCGTCCGCTGCGGCGCCGCCGCTGCCGACCGTGGCGCTGCGCCGCCACACGACCATCCCGCACTGCCCGGTCGGCGGGCTGAAGTCGGCTGAAACGCCGCCGTCCCCGTCAGAGGAGCCGGTCGGCGCCTCTGTCACCGTCGCCTTCGTCGACTCCGCCAGCCGGCCGCGCTCGGCCGCGTCGACAGGGACGAAGAAGGCCGTGAACGGCATCTCGCCTCTGCAGCCGCACCCGCCGCGCCGCACCGAGTCCTTCTCGTAGAGAAGAAAAAAAGCGGACGCAAAGGCTGCGCAGAGTTGCTCCTCGTTTTCGACCGCTCTGCCAGCCCTTTCGTGACACATCCCCTTCTATGGAATTGACCGAGACGCTTTTTTTTATCTTGTCATTGTTTCGAGGTCCTCTCTCTTTGTCGTGTTCATCACGCGTTTTTTGAAGTGCAGACAAAAGAATTTTTTCCTTTTATCTTCACGACTTGCTCTCGCAAAGTTGAGTTCTCCTTGAATCTAATTTCGTCTTTCTCTCTTCCGTCCTAGTGTGTCTTTCTTCTTCGTCTGTTTTTTTTTTTCCTTTTTTCCTTCTTGGTTTTCTTGCTCCTTACAACAACACGTTCATGCCAATCATGTCTAGCTTGTTTTTTATTTTCCTTCTTTTTTTCGTTTTCCACATGTGCTACAATTGATCTTCAAACTCTCTTTTATCTGCATCTTTTCTATCCTTCCCTGTGATTCTCGAGGTGGCCTCTTCTTGTTGCCTTTCTCCTTCAGAGCACCGTGTGTACATACTCAGTTTTTTTTCCTTCATCTTTTTCTTCTGGCATCCTCATCTCGCTTTTTTTTTTTTGTCAATTTCCTTTGCCTTTTTTTTCTTTTTTTATGTGCATGTAGAATATTAATTGCAGACCTGCTCACTGTCTCGTCAAAGGCGTCGCGCATCGCCTTTGGGACAGCTTTCCGTGACTTCAGTCTTCATCATCCTGCCATCTCCCTCCATAAATGTCTTACCGCATGAGACGCTGGCGAGCCGAAAGTTAGATGGCTTGGAGGTCACACTGTGTGGCTCTGGTGGCGAGGGCGATGACGGGATTCGAAGCGCCTGCTTTGTGGCCGAAACATACAGCTTGCTATTTGTTTCTCGTTTTCCGCCTAAACGCAAGCTTTTTTTTTCCATTTTACTATGTTGGTTTTTCTTGACCTTCGCTTTCCATGTTTTCCTACTCGCAGCGCAACGCTAGCAATTTTCGTCTCTCTTTATGAGATAATTGACCAAATACATCTTCGTTAAGCCGCATTGAGAGCAACAACTTTTGGTACTGGTTGTTATAAGGCGCAACAACACGGTCGTGCTACCTACTATTGCTACTGCAATTAATATAAGTTTGCAGCAAGAAGATACGATGCTATGTCTGGTTGGAAAAAAAAGTAACGAATTACTAGATGGAAAAAAATATTAGGGTTTCTGCACATCTACAAACAAAAACTAGGTGCTGGGACGAGAGTGCTTGGCTTTGCAATTGCTATCTTTTATACCAGCTAACTGCCCTAAAGGTGATTAGTTATCTTTCTAAACTCCTCATTTCTTTTCTTTCATCCATGCCTTTCTCTTCCGCCCAACACTTATTTGCTCAATGCATTCGCGCAACGATGTTACACCCATTTTGTGCTGCAAATGGACTTGTCACTTTTTGCTCTCCTGATTTGTCTTCTGTAAGCAACAAGCGTATTTCACGCACCACCGCACGGCACCTCTCTGTCACCGAGCAATCAAATAGAGAGGGCAGTGCCTTTAGCACAACACATCTGTTTTGCCAGCTGCGGACTCCCGCACCTAGCCACGCGACGGCAAATATCTTTTCGTGTTTTACCCTCTTGTTTACTCACCCTCTCCTCGCTATTGCAGCAGCTGATCTCTCCTTGTCTTTTTTTACTGCTTGCTTTCTAGCTCAGCTTTGCAGTAGCCTTAAGTGGCAGGGCAATTGTATCGATCAGAGCTTCTCATTTGCGTTTCGCTACCTCTTTTTCTTCTTTCCTGTTTCTTCTCGTTTTTTTTTCTCACTTTTTTTTGTTGGTTTAGTATCGCTTCTCCATCAGCTTTTTCACCCTTTTCTGCAAGTCTAACAAAGACTATTAATTTCTTTTGTTTTTACTGTTTTGTCCTTTTTTTTTTTAGACTCGGCTGCTGTTTATTTTGCTTTGTGAGCTGAGGCTGTTTTGTCTGTGTATGTGTAGTGCTCGAACAGTAGCATCAGAATTTTCTGCAAAGTAACTACCAGATTTTTTTTCTAATTTTTTTTTTCTTGTCGTTGTACGAAGACATAACAATAACTCTGTGAGTGGCTTCCATCACATTTTTTTGCAGATTGTAAACTACCTTTTTTTTTTCTTTAGTGTGCCTTCGAAGTGAAGGCGGAGTTCTCAAAAGCAACAGAACATAAAATACATATACATATACATTTTGCCAGTGCGTTGCCTTTAAAAAAAAAAAAACGTATTCTGCTCCGTTATCCGCAGGATATTTGTATTTGTATTCTTTTCTACGAAGGCGCAGTTTTCCCCCTTTTTAGTTTTTCTAATCTAGGCTCACAATTAAAAAGCCTGCTGTTTTCATTTTCTTTTTTTTTGCATTGGCTTTGTGGGTTCCCCCGTTTCTTCTCTTAGTTTTATTAAAAGGAATTCTTTTGTTTTCTCTCGTTCCTCCTTCCTGATTGTCTACTTCTATGTTCATTATTTTTTTGACCATTGGTTTTGTTTAGTCAGCTCAACAAATCAATCGTTTTGTAGATTTTCTTTTGTCATTGTGCATAGCTCCCCCATCAAACACCCAATAGCTTTTGAGTGAAGCAATTTTAACTTCACACAGATACGAACAGACACGCACACCTACACATACCACCACAATTAAACTTGCGAGTACTCCAGTTACTAGCCGAGAACACAAGTCTCTGAGTTCTTTTCCTTTCTTTTTAGGTGCTCCTGCAACGATCTTGTAGCAAAGAGGAAGGCGTTTACTGAGCTTCTTGGTCACTGCCGGACGTACAAAGGGAATAGGAAAGCTGAATTGCCGCAGGCTTCCCCCTATTTCGTATTTCTTTTACCTGGGTCGCACACTCTTTGAGCAAACTGTCAATCTGCTGTCCTCCGTTGTTTCTTTTTCATCTCTTTTCTTCATTTCTCTTTTGTGCTGTTTTTTTTTTCTTTTTCAGCCAAAGTATCTATCTATCTTTTTCTTTTCTTGTATCGGTTTCTTTCTTTTTTTCTCTTTTCTTTGCACATTAAGATCACATCAACAACTAAAAACGAAAACCACACTTTTATCATAGATCTCATTCCCGTCCTTTTTCTTTTTCATTCTGGCTTTCTTTTTGTCTTTCTTTCTTTAGGCTAGAGAACTTACAGGAAAGAAGAAGTTTCAAAAAGCGACAACAATAACTGGTAAGTTCTTTCCCTCCCAAATTGTATTTTTTGATCAAACGTTTTCCTTTTATCTGCCCCATCAAGTGTGGTTTGTGGTTTCATTGCAACCACACAATACGCCTGCTATTGTTCATTGCCGCTAAAAGTATTTCCTTTCCTTTCTACGGTCTCTTTGCCCTCTTTTTTTTTTTGACTTTTGCTTCATTAATCTTTTCCAATTACAGAATTTTCTTCTTCGTGACGTGAAACTGTTTGTTTCTTTTTTTTTTCTTCTCACTCAGTATCTCTCCCTTCCTACTTTCGTTTTTCTCATTGCTGACTTTTTTTTCATTAGGTTGTTTCGTTATTCAGTGTGCAGCTCCGTGTGGGTACGAACGTTTTCCATTATTTTCCAGCTCTTCTCCAAGCTTTCCCTGCTTCTGTCTTTCCACCTGTCTAACGTTTTTTCTCTTCTTTTTAGCTCTTCAATTTTGTGCTTAAACGCACGCGTTTTTGAGTGTGTGTGCTCGTTTTGTAACGCGCCATCTTTTCTTCCATTGTTGTTGCTCTAGGCAGCTTTGCCTTTCCCCTCTTTCTCTTTTCCGGGTAAAACGACTCGTACGCACATTACAGATTTTGCAAAAAGCTCGAAAGAAAAAAAGCATTTGCTGTTGTTTTTATCAGTGTTTCTTCATTTGATTTTTTTTCTCGCTTTTTTCTTTTTTGTTGCTAACGCCTCGACTTTAACATAACATTTTTACTTGCTTTCTTACACATTGAGCATTAAACTATTGCGTCGGGCGTGCGTTTCAAATCATTTTTTTTTGTCTTTTTTTTTGTGATGCCGAAATCGGTACAATCGGAGTCTCCATCGTCGGGAACTTCGGCTCTGTCTGGGCGGTACGAGCTTCTCGGCTCTCCGTTCACGAGTGGAAAGCAGGACTCTGCTGCGGCCTCGGCACCCAAGGGTGTCGCCAACTTCGACGACGACGACCTGTACGGTGTGGCGGACTTTGTGATGAAGCAGCACACCACTCCGCTCTCTTCCGCAACGAGCCGAACCGAGTCGCAGCCGCCGTCGCTACAGCCCGTCCGCCACGCCTCAGTGCCCCGACGTGAGGCCTCCCCACTCGCCGGCTTCAGTCCCCTCCAGCCAGACCGCCGCCACCCAACAAACGGCAGCAGCGTCAACACGAACACGAACGGGTCGTCCATGCTGGGCGACGACAACAAGTCCACCGCCTCGGCGTGTTCGCGGCAGTCGGAGGGCGAGGGGCGCAGTGAGCGCCACCGCCGCTACTCCCAGGCGCTGCAGACTCCGCTGACAGACCCAAGCAACGGCGTGGCTTCTTTTGTGCGCACCATCCGGCAGCTCAGCAGCCCCGCCAACCCGCCCGCGGTGGCGGACGCGCAGTCGGCGCGGACAGACGGGCGTCGCGGGCCGTCGCGGCTCGCAGCGCCGGCCACCACAAATATCACGGCTGCCGCGAACACCGCCCGGCGGCCCAGCGGTGGCCGGCTGGAGCCGCTGTCCAATGACATCAGCACGACCGACGCAAACAGTGCCTCGGACCTTGGAGCGGCGATCGTGGGCACTGGAGCAGCACCGGCAGCAGCAGCAGCAGCGGCCACACGCACACGCACCCCGGCCGAAAAGCGGCGCGGCGCGTCGCATCAGCCCGCCCTCGTCACCTCGGCCCCCACTTACCTGCCCGGTGCCGCGCCTGGCAGCACCAGCGGACGTGGCGGTAGTCGCGCAACAAACACGTCCTTTCTGCGTGAGCCGCTTCGCCACGCGGCGGACACTTGCGTCGATGGCGACGACGACGACGACGAGAGCGGCGGGAGCAGCGCTGGCCGGCGTCGCGGTCAGACCACCACCACCACCACCGCCACCTCTGCCCGTGGCGGCAGCCGCCACGACGAGCACTCGAGCCCGGACTCAGGCTTGCTGCTCCGCAACGCGGCGGCGGTGCTGCCGCCCTCCGAGGCGACTCGAGCCTCCGCCCACCACCCCGTCCTCACGTTGCCTGACAAGGGTAGCCGGATGGACGTGCGCGATGGGTCGCCGGCTGCCTCGCCGACTCCGACGATGCCGCACGGCGTCCGCGCCGGCGCTAGTCGCAGCGGCAGCGGTGTGTTCTCGATGCACACGCTCGTGTCGCGCAACAAGAACGTGGACAACTTCGACTACGGGCTGAGCGCGCTGGGCTTCCCGGTGGAGGGGGCGAAGCAGTCCCACCCGCAGCCGCGGCAAGGCAGCGTCTCCCCTGGCAGTCCGGGCGGGCAGCACAGCGGCGGGGGCAGTTTTCTGGCGGCTGCCTCGGACTTGACGGGTGGAGAGCGGCGTGGCAGTGGCCTTATGCACGTGACGACCTCACCAAACGACACGACGGCGATCACAAACACGACAACGCACTCGACACTGCCGTCTCTGCTGCTGGTGAACAAGCACTCTGGCCTGCAACAGCAGCAGCAGCAGCAGCAGCAACCGCCTCAGCATCACCAGGGCAGCCACAGCGCGGCAGGAGGAGTAGCCACGGGGTCAAGCGTCTCGAGCGTCTCACTGACCGGTAACTCCGCGCAGCAGACGCCGCTGATGCCGCCCATGCGACGCACAAGTAACAGCGAGCGGGTGAGCGAGAGGAGCGCGAATGCGACGGCCCCGTCCAGCGCCGCAACACCAGTTCCGGTGCCACTGACGCAGCAGACTCAGCGCCAGAGCTCCACGACATTCAAACAGCATCCACCCTCTAGCACGCTCCCGGTGGGTGTCAGCGACAGCAGTGAGAGCAACAACAGCACCACCTCTGCGGGTGCACGTGGCAGCTTTGACAAGAGGCGCAAGGCAGGGAATGCGGCGGGTATGAACTCTGCGGGGACGAGGGCCAAGACCACACCACCGCGCCCCCCGCCGCTGTCGACCCCGCACGACGCCACACAGCTGAAAAGTCCGGACTACACCCCACAGCTGCGCATCAGCGGGTCGCCCAGCCTCCGCTCTCTCGAGGAAACCCGCGCCGGCCTTGGCGTGGCCTACGAGGAGGTCGCCGTGCCCGCCTCCTTCGCGAGCAACGCTGGTACGCTGCCCAGCAGCAGCAACGGCAGCAGCGGCGCACTCGCCTCCGTCTCCCTTCGCTCCATCGTGCTGCAGCCACGGCGGCTGCCCCGCAATCTCGACGACGTCTACGACCTGCGTGGGGAGAGCTCGAACGACTTTTTTGAGCCGTCCAAGCGCGTGAGCGGGGCCGGCGGTCGCGGCCTCGGAAGCACCGCCACGAGCGGCAGCACCCGAAGCAGCAGCGCCGCCGCTGCCGTGGGTGGCGCCGGTCCACTGGCGCAGACGCAACCCGCGCCGGGTGTAGGGACCCCGGACAAGCTGAGCCCGAAGCTGCTGGGTCGCCGCCCTGCGCCGCTTGCCGGCTCTGCGGATGAAGTCGCGCGGGAGGTTGACCGCGACGTGCTCGTGCCGCCTGCAGTGGCGCACGGCGGCAGCGAGGACGTAGACGTGGACGTGGATGAGGACGACTCGCTGCTCTTCGATGACGACAACGTTGGTGGTGGCGACGGCCGCTCGAGCGCCAGCGACGAGGATCCAGAAGAAGACGGCAGCAGCAACAGCAGCGACGCCGAGGCGCGCAGCGCCGGCAGTGGACCTGACAAGCGTGCTGCCCAGGCGTCGTCGCAGTCGCCGAAGCGCCGCAGCGACAAGTCATCTGCCACTGCCTCTGCGACAAGTCCAGACAAGAGCCGCAGCATCGGAGGAGGGGCGGGCACCCAGAAGGCCAGCGGTGCGAGGAATGGGGTAGAGCGAGTGCGCAGCAGCAGCGGTGGAGGCAGTGGTGGCAACAGTGAGCGCCGCACCGTCCTGCAGGCACGCGACGAGGCGGCAGAGGAGCGTGAGGCGGGCGGCGCGAGTGGCGAAACCTTTCTGCCTTTTAGCGAGGTGGCTGCGGTGGGCTCGCGTGGCTTCAGCAGTCTCATGCTCACTTCTTTCTTGCGCCACGCCGGCTCCTCGGAGCCGGTCTGGACGCCGTCGTCGTCAGGTGTGGTGTGGTCACATCACCCCGCTGCCTCGACCAGCAGCTCTCCACCATCGTCAATGGCGGCCACCGTGACCGGCATCCCATACGGCAGCCTGTGCGCGAGCACGTCGTCGCAGGGCTCGGGGCCGGGGCCGGTAGCAGCCAACACGGCGCTGAAAATCGAGGCCAGCGGCAAGCAGACGCTCACGGAGGAGACGCCGCTGCCGTTGGCTGACGGCGAGCGTGACGGGGCACGTGGCGAAATTCGACGGGGTGGCAGTGCCGCGGCATCGTCGCCGCACGGGAACTCCGCGGTCCCGCCCAGCATGGCGAACGTTCCCGGGTCAGCCACGCTGCGCGTGCCGGCGCCGCCGCGGGTGGCCTCACCACGCACCCTCGGCCGCGGACCGCGCGAGCGCAGCGCCTTTGCGAGCGAACGCACTGCCGTTGCGGGCGACACGAAGCTGCCATCTGAGCTGCTGCGCGCCGGCATCCTGCGGTGGACGAAGCCGCTCTCTGCCGCGCAGGTGGTCGCAGAGGACGGGGACGGCGGCGACAGTAGTCAAGGTGCGGCGTCGTCGCAGCTCACAAGCGAGCGGCTGATGCGGCAGCTGGAGCTGTCGAACCACGGCGCGTGGCAGGACGTGCGCGGCCTTAGCATCCTCGAGCACCGCCGCCCCACCCCAACCGCGGCGACGCGGGTATTCGCGGTGGATAAGGGCTACGCCGTGCGCGTCGTGCAGAACGACCTCATGGGCGACTGTGAAACAGACGAGTGCGTGGAGCGCTGTGCCGCGGCGGCGACACCAGCTTCGCCACTGCAGAAGGACGACGCGACACAAGCGATTCCGCCGATGATGACACTACCATCTGTCCTGATGGACAACGCAGTGCAACACTTTGTCGCGGATGGCGAAAACGCAATTGCGCTGATGATGGATACGGCGTCCTCCTTTGCACTGGAGCACAGCGAGGCCGGCAACGCTGCCGGCCGCCGCGAGGCGCCACCCACCAATGCCGCACGCAAGGGTAGCAGCCACACCTTTACGCGGAAAAGCACGACAACGGGAGAGAGCTGTGTGAGTCTGGTGAAAGAAGCTGGCGGCAGCGCCGAAGAAATGAATGCGGCGTGGAACACGAGCGTCGTCTACGCCACATGCCGCAAGATCGTCGACGCCTTTTCTGCTTTCAAGGAGTCGCAGAGCGCAAGTCAGCCGAATCTGATTGCGGATTTGAAGATGGCCGTTGCACTCGTGCCGGTGCACGTAGGAAGCAGCACCGCCGCGACTCCCATCATTCCCTCGATGAACTCGCCTCTCACCCCTGCCAGCACACCTGCGCACGAAAAGCAGGTTTTTTACGACGTCGTGAGTCGGGCGTCGTCCACGCAGGACTGCTGCCGGCCGCTTGAGGTGGCCACCTCGCCCATCTTCGGCACCTGCCTCAACGAGTGCCAGTGGCTTGTGGTGGAGGACGAGGACGACATCAACGCCGCCTTCGCGCTGCTCACCGGCCTCTTCGCGGAGCTGCACGGCCAGCCGGGTTTTCTCTACATCCAGTTCCTCCACCAGTGCTTCATCCCTGGTACAAGTGCCTCTGGAAGTGCCTCAGGAAGCGGCGCGGCAGGCAACGCGGCAGGCAACGCGAGTGGCGTGGCGGGGTTTGCGCGCCGCGGCAGGGAGGCGCTGGCGAGCGGCGACGCTGCACACGCCGCTGACGGTTTGCGAGGAGCCCTGAACAACCACCACGGCGGCGTCCACAGCAGCTGCCTGCCTAGCAGCCGCAACAGCCGCCATGGCGACATCGTGGTCTCCTCCTTCACCCTTGCCTGCACCCGCTACCCGCAGGTCATTGAGCTCATCCTGGACCAGCGCGCTGACACGCCGTGGCCGCTGCTGCGGTACGCGCTGGGCAAAGGCCCCAGCACGGTGCTCGGCGTCGTGCGGGTGCACGAGGAGGATGAGGAGGCTGCCTACCCCTTGAGCCTCCTGCAGCGCATGCGGGCCATTCAGCACCCCCGCCCACGCCGCGGCAGTGTGCGCACCTTCGTAACCGAGCAGCGCAACAAAATTACGGATCTGAAGAGGCGCCTGGCGGACGCAGAGGAGAAGGCGGCGCGCACCGCGTCCACGGCGGCCGCGCGGGCGACGATGAAGCGGCTGTCGGTGCTCATCTCCAAGCTGGAGTGCAGCGCAAAGGACGCGGAGGAGTTTCTGTTTGATCCGGAGTCGGCGCACGTGCCGGTCTACGTGGACGCACGTCGTCTGCCCCACCGCGCCACAGGCGGCGAGAGAAACACGGTTGACATTCCCACTGCCCAACTGCAACATCGACAAGAGCCGGAGCAGCGACAGCAGCAGGTGCTGCAGGCGGGGCCGCCGTCGCCACCGCGAGTTCTGCACAGCCCGGCAGCGCCGGAGCGGGTGGCGCCACCGGTGCTGCGGTCATCGCTGGTCTGCACGAGTGAGCCGCTGCTGCTGGCGATGGTGGAGCACTACGACCCGATTCACGGCACCGTGGCCGACGGCGCCCTTGTTGCAGCGGAGCACAAGGGCACTGCGCGGTGGACGCTCTCACCGCTTGAAAACGCCGCTCCGCCGGCGCGCGGACACACGCGGCAGCCATCGTCGGCGTCGTCGCCAGCTGCACCTGCGCCGCGCACGTTGACAGCGTGGCTGACGTTGACCAAAAGCGTCCCCTTCGAGGTGGATGAGGTGACGTCGCTTGACATTCTGCACGAGTCCGCCGCAGCATCCGCGCCGCAGCTGCCGGCATGCGAGACGTGGCGGCGGTTTGGTGCTCGCTTTCACGCCGGCTGCAACGCCACCGCCGTCGTGGTGCAGGAGAAGCAGGAGGAGAGTCGGTTGTGGTCGCTGCGGGTGGCACTGGAGGTGGTGCACGGTGTTCTAAAAGACACCTGGTCAACGTCGGTGTTGCCGGGTAGCGCAGATGTACACAACCACCACGGTGGTGCTTCTGCCGCATTTGCAAGAGAGGCGATGATGGCTGCCACGCCGCCGTCGCACGCGGTGACGCGGGTGGCCGTGTCGGTGTACCACGTCAGCGGGTCGGCAGTCGCGGACCTGCTGCGCAACTCCCCCACCAGCCGCGTCATCACCGGTCGCGCCGCTGCCGGCTCCGTGGCCTTCACCCCGTTCACGCTGGGCGTCCGCCCGCTGTGCGGCGCAGCTGTGCCACTTAACGTCACGAGCCAAGTTGTCGACTCCCTGCCGCAGCTTGAGGCGGTGCTGCGCGAGGCCGTTGAACGGCTGCGGAACGCGCAGAACGCGGTGAAGGGCGGCGGCGGTGGTGGCGACGACGCGGCATCCGGCGCGGATGGGGCAGCCACTGCGGATCTGCTCACGCGGCGGTGTCTGACCGCCCCGGGTTACACCGTCATGACGGTGGAACTGACGCAGCGTGTGGTGAAGCGGGAGGAGCCGCGAGGCACCGGCAGTGGCAGCAGTGAGAGCGGGGTAGAGGAGGATGTGTACGTGAGCTCGCTCTCGGTGATTGACCTTGGTGGCCACTTCAGCCTCCTGCGCGACGCCACCGAGGCGTGCAGCGCGATGGAGAAGGCGGGGACGTCAGTAACGGCGGACAATAAAGCGGAGGCGAAGTCGCCTTCCCTTGCGGCCACGCTGCTGGCGCGGTTGCTGATGAAGCGGCGCGATCTGGTCGTGTGCGCTGCCGCCTTGCCCGTCGTCCCCTCCGCCGCCACTGCGTACGGGCTGCTGAGCGCGCTGAAGGAGTTTCAGCAGAACGCCACGCGTGCACCGCACATTCACAACACCACCCCGCCAGGCAGCGTGCGTCGCTTTGTGGCCCACCTGCAGGCCGTTGTCACGCAGGCGGAGGGTCAGCGGAGCAGCGATAGCCTCACGAACATCCGCAACGCGCTGAAGCGGGCACAGGCGATGTTGAACGACCCGGCCAAGGCCGCTTTTGTCTCGTACCCCTACAGTGCAGCCGACGCAGAGGCGATGGCGGAGCTGCCGGCGGTGTCGCAGCTCGCGGTGGACAACACGGCGTTGCTGCGCCTTTCTTCTCTCGTGCAGCACAACAACGCCAACAACATTAACCACAGCGCCTTCGCAAACAACCTGAGCTACAACAACGCCTCGTCGACCATCACGACGGCCGGCACGGTGTCGACAATTGGCGGCAGCGGCAGCTCGCCGGAAATGTCTACCGTGCCGGATGGATCGATGGAGAAGTCTAGCGGCGTGCTGGCCGCCATGCTGCCGCAGCACGATGTATCCGTGGCGGGCCACTACGCCGCGGAGAGGCTGGCACGCAGCCGAGAGAGCAGCGCTCCTGCAGAGCGACCGACCCCCTCGCAAGCACCCTTACAACAGCAGCGAGACACAGGGAGTCTACCGTCGAGTGTGCTGCGCCGGACGAGTACGACGCAACGGGGTGAGAAGGCCGCCGCGGATGAGCCGCCACGTCGTGACAGCAACAACAAGGACATCAGCAGCAGACGCGTCTCCTCTGTCATCATCGCAGGCAGACAGAACACGGAAGAAGAGCCCCACGGCAGCGCAGAGAGCGGCAGAGGTGCCGGGTACTACGGCGTGCACTACAAGGGGCGCGACTTTACGCTGACCCGGCACGACGTGCAACGGCATGTTGCGCTCCAGCGGGTCCAGTTCCCTCTGTCGGCCGCCAAGGCGGCCGAATCGTCTGCGCACGCAGCCGACAAGGACGACGACGTTTCCGAGGAAGAGAGTGAGCCGGTGTTGATGCCGTCTGTGCTCGTGCTGAATGCCGCGACCACTGGGGCGTACGTGAAGCGCCACGGCACGCGCGTCCGCGTCCCGCTGTCTTCCGCCTCCGGCACGCAGTACGCCTCCTACGCGGCCGACGAGGTGGTGAACATCAAGCCCACCTCGACTGGGCTGAAAAGCTCGCTGTTGATGCGAGCTGTGTCGTGTGTCTCGCGAGGCCGCACCGCCGCCTTGCTCATCTCTGACACGGAGTCCTGCGACTCGGCGTCCTGCATTGCGTGGCTGACGCTGCGCACCGTCATGGGAGGCGTTTTCCAGGCGCTCAAGCTGAAGGAGGTGGAGGGGGTGCGGCACTGTGCGGTGCTGCGCGCCTTTCTGATTGAGGAGAAGAACGAGGACGAGTTTGCCGACCTGCTGGCACCGCGACTGACGGCGGCGCAGCCACGACACCTGCTGACACGCCTGAAGCACTCCCCGTTCTGTGGCCCTCTGCCCGCTGATGCGACGACGCGACCGGTAAAGGATTTGCAAGACGTGAATGTGGCCCTCAGCGCCGTTCTCGCCGCGGCGCGGCTGGCACACCAGGCGCCCACCAACGCGGCCTCTGCAGCTGCGTCGACAGGCGGTGGTGGCGGCAGCAGCGGTGGGGCTGGCCATGCCGGCAGTGCGACGAACACGCTAACAACGACCACAAGCGAGCCTCTGCGTGGCGCCATCGCGCTGCAGCTCACTTTTCACCAGTTTATCCCCGCCACGTCCACGCAGGCGGCTGACGTGGTGGTCTCGTCGCTCTGGTGCGTGCAGATGGGCTGCTCTGCGGGTTGGATGGACGCCCTCCAGACACGCCCGCACTCTGCCACCGGCACGCTCCTGGAGTTCTGGGCGGGCGGCCCGTGCTACACCACCGCCGTCGTCGGCCTCTCGCGGTTTGGCGGGGTGCGTATGGCGACGTGGCGCGAGTTGCTCACGGCGCAACGACGCCTGCGTGCGGTGACACTGCGGCTGCCCCGCCCCGGCAGTGTGCAGACGTACATTGCCGCCCTGCAGCACTGTCTTCGCTGTGCGGATGCGGCAGCGGCGGCGCACTCGGCTCACGTCACCGGCGTCTCGACGGCTAACACGGATGGCGTGGCGACGACGGCGGACAAGACGAACACGACGGTTACGACGTCAGCCAGTTCATCTGCCACATCAACGCCAAAGCAGGTGGGACAGGTGAGTGGCAACAACAGCAGTAGCAACAGAGCGGAAGGAAGTAATCCGGCCAAGAGCGTGGATGCCATTATGCGTGTGACCGCCCTGTTGAAGGAGGCGCAGCGGCTGGTGGAGCGGGGGTGCGATGTTCGCAAGTCGGCGCAGCTGCCAGGGCAGTTGGCGCATGAGGCAAAGACGTTTGCAGCGTTGGACTGAGGCAATGCA
>MDUD01002195.1:1338-20311 GCA_002216565.1 Crithidia mellificae | reverse complement strand
GCACTGTTTGCATTAGCTGTGTGGCGGCAGCAGTCGAAAAAATAAAGCGCACTCTCTGTTGCTTTTGGTAGCGGCACGCCAATGCCAAGAAAACTCCGTTTTCGCAAAGGCTTTGTTGCTTCAGACCTCTTATTTTCAATAGAGAATAAAAAGTGTCTCTCTCAATTTATATATTTCTCACTTTCACAAGTTTATTGATAAAATAAAATAGAGGAAGAAAATGGACGAAAAGAAGATCTATTCGAGTAGCATAACAAAAGCTCGGAGTGCAAGGTGCTAAGTCATGTCAAGGAACGAAAATTTACTGCTTGGTTTTCTGCTATCAACTCCTTCACCGCGACTTTTTCGACCAGGTGTAGAATTGCGTTGAGCATGTATCTTTGAATGACATCTGTCTGTCTGTTGTCAAGCTTACTTATGAGAACCTTCTTACTAATCCAACAACCTTATTTGATAAAATTTGTCCTTTTTACTCTTTCATCTCACCTGCCTTTTTTTTTTTTGTCGAACTTATGCACGCTCTTTCACATTTCATACCTAAACATCGAACTCTTATCACTGCATATTACAGAATACAGCAAAGCATCAATAACATACTTTCTTTTCATTTGTTTGTGATAGAAAACAACAACAGCTTTTCTTTGCTTGCACTTCTCTTTGTCACTTTTGTCCTTCTTTTCTCCTTCGTGCTTTATTTTGAAAGTATAAGGTCAAAGCAACAGGTTCCCTGTGTCCGACGTCGATTTTTGCACTACCGATTTGCTTGTTTCTCTTGTTGTGCGCGACGCCTTTGTTTTGTCAGCTGTTCTTGTGTCACCCTCGCAGTTATCTTTCTCTTCTTTTTCTTTTTTGTTGATCCCCAACGTCAACAAAATCACAAAACAAGACTAGAGAAACAACTACTGTCAACAGGTACATCTTACAAAGCTTTGCGAGCAATTTAAGCAACTCCGTTTAATCTTAATTAATTCGGTGCTTCTTTTGTTTCACTGTTTGAATTCTTATCTGGTGCTCTCTTGCAACGAAACGCAGTAGCACGCACCCCATTGTTATCTTCTTCTGTAAACAAAAAATTTATTTTCAATTTCTGAAGTAAAACAAGTTTTGTTTTTTCCTTTCTTTCTTTTCATTTTCGTGTTCCTTTGTCATTTTTATTGTTGTCTCGACTCTTCCTTCCACAAGTGTTTCATTTTTCCCAAAGCAGTACTTTCAGAAGTCAACTGTTTTCTGTTAAAACAGCGCAAGGGACAATAAATTTCAGCTGTTTTAGGCACGCAATTAGTATTTTTTTGTTTCTGGTACGTGTGTGCTCCTTCGCAGCTCTTTATGAGTGTGTGTCAGTGACTCGGTGAAGATTTCAACAGAAAACACACATAAACCTTCACACACACTAAAAAACCGAAAGCTATGTCCTCAACTGGCGCTCCGCGTGCGGCCGCGAGGGGAAGCAACAGCAGCGGCGGTGGCGCTGCTGCCCGCCCGCCGAGCGGCGGCATCATGGAAAACCGCGCCGCCGGCGGTGCACACAAAACCTCCAGTGGCGCCAAGCCCGTCGTCGGTCAGCAGTCGCAGAAGCTCCAGCAGCCGCCAAACACGACACCAAGCGCGGCGGTCGGCAGCGGTTACGGCAAGCGGCCTACCAGCGGCGGTGCGGGTGCCCCGGCGACGAACGGCGTGGGCCAGCCGGCCTCTCAGCTGCCGCCTCCGCCGCCGCAGTCTGCCATGAAGCCTGGGCCGCGTGCCGGCTCGGCTGGCAGTGGCGGAGCGGCTGCTGGCGGTGCCCCGACGAGCGGCAGCGCTGGTGCGGCGAACCCGTACAGCGGCTCCATGTACGGCCCGGGTGGGTCGAGCTACGGTGGCATGAACGACAACTACGGTGGGGCAGACGGCGGTGCCATGGGGGTCGACATGGGCGGCATGAACGGCTACGGCTCCATGTACGGTGCGCAGAACGGTGGGATGGGCTCCATGTACGGCGGTGGTGGTGGCGGCATGGGCATGAACCCGATGATGGGCTCCATGTGCGGCATGGGCGGTGGCGCGCCGATGGGCTCGATGTACGGCATGGGATCGATGTACAATGGTGGCATGGGCGGCGGCTCCATGTACGGCATGAACGGCGGGATGGGCTCCATGTACGGCATGAACCCCATGATGGGCGGTTCCATGTACGGGATGGGCGGGCCGATGATGGGCTCCATGTATGGCATGGGAGGTCCGATGGGCTCGATGTACGGCATGGGAGGCGGCGGCATGGGGTCGATGATGATGGCGCGCTCCATGAGCTTCTCCTCCTACGGCGGCGGCAGCATGTACGGCTCCATGTACGGCGGCTCCATGTACGGGGGCGGCATGGGCGGCAGCAGCTCCCGCAGCATCGGCGGAATGTGGGGCGTTGAGTCCGGCTACCGCGTGCGCAGCCGCCGTGAGCGCGACATGCCGACGATGTCGAAGATGCTGAAGGACGACGAGGATGAGGCGAAGAAGCCGAACCTCGTGAAGGAGACGCTGCGGATGCGGGAGAAGGAGGGCAAGGCCGGGGCGGCCGGCAAGGAGGTGGAGAAGAAGGAGGAGGAGGCCAAGGAGACTGCTGCCGCTGCCGACGGTCCTGAGGACAAAAAGAAGAAGGAGGAGGCCGCTGCCGCCGCTGCTTCGGCGGACAAGAAAGATGCCAAGGACGGCGCCGACAAGAAGGAGAGTGCGGACAAGGATGGCAAGGCGAAGGCGGCGGACGAGAAGGACGGCAAGCGCGCATTGGGTGCTGTCAAGAAGGACGGCGAGAAGGAGGGCAAGAAGGGCGAGGAGGCGACGGGCCCAGAGGACACCAACGCAATTCACAGCATCGTCGTCGTCGAGGACGCGAAGAGCACGCGGGTGAAGGTGGAGAAGGCGGAGCCCGGCCACAAGGTGATCATCCAGGGCCCGGCCGGGAAGCCGGCGGAGGTGAAGGCGACGGATGTGCTGAGCGGCCCCGAGGCGGACCTGAAGGCGTGCAGCGTGATGAACATGCTGGCCTCGCACGTCAAGAGCGGCCACAACGTTTGCCTCCTCGCGATCGACACAAAGCCGAAGATGACGCCGCTCTTCACGAAGGCCATCACCGCCTTCTTCACCGACGCCCTGGCGAAGCTGGGCAGCGAGGTGACCTGGAAGGTGGCCTTCAGCGCATCGGCCATCAACGGCCCCGCCAAGTTCCGCGACCTCAGCAAGCCGGACGCGGCCCCTGCCGACATCATCTTCGGCTCGAACCCCATTTTTGGCCCGTGTGTGATGGAGGCGGCGCAGACGTCGCTGAAGGACGTGGCGGCGGTGGAGAAGGCGGTGGCGGCGGCGCTGGCGGCAAAGGCGGACCCGCAGGAGATGCTGCTGCTGCAGGCCATTGTGCACCTGCGCAAGGGCAAAGACCTCTTTCTCTGCTCCCTCAACGCATTTGTGCTGCGCGCTCTCGACGTGGCGGAGGCTGCCGCCATTCTCGATGACCGCCGCGTCCCGGTGCCGGTGCTGCGCGCGGCCATCGGCGGCGCCACCCGCACTGCCGCTCTCGTCTCCGTCACCGGCGCGGAGGACGCCGCCGCCACCGAGGCGGAGGTGCTGCGCGTGACGGCGTCGCTGGCCGCGAAGGAGAACTTGTCGCCGCGCAGCGGCAACGTGCCCCGCTTCATCGAGTACACCGATGAGCAGATCGCCAAGGTGGAGAAGGACATGCCGAACCTCAGCGGGGAGGCGAAGGAGCGGCGGCAGCACATGGTGGAGAAGATGCGAACGATGGCGGCCGACGCGAAGGAGCTCATCGCCAACCCGGACGCCGAGGCGAAGGTCTACCCCATCCACACAAAGAGCGCGGCGGGCGGCGCGGCATCGCCCGGGACGGCGAAGGAGGCGGCCATCAGCGGCATCCGCGGACCGGCGTCTCCGCCGATGAAGAGCGGTGCGGTGGCGGAGGGCGGTGCGCAGGGGCTGCCGGCGAAAAACGGCCCAGGCGGCGCGCAGCCCGACGCGGCGGCCGGTCCTGCCGCGATGAAGGCCGCGGCGGTGTCCGGCGCCGCTGCGGTGCCGCCGGCGGCCAGCGGTGCAGCCAAGCTGCCGCCAGGCGGTGCCGTATCCGGCGCGGCAGCAGGGGCGAACCCCGCGGCGGCGCCCTTCTCCTCCATTCACCGCCTTGTTTACATGCGCGATGGCAAGACGGCCTCGGTCGGCAAGGTGGTGGAGGTGGTGGTGGGCGGGGAGACGAAGGCCTACGACGTGGATGAGTGCATTGACTGCCCCGTTGGCGAGAAGGCCGCGTCGCTGCAGGAGTCGAAGGAGCTGGAGCGGATGGGCGGCATCCTTTGCTCCGGCTGCAACGTCGCGGTGCTCGGTGCGGAGCTGCTGGCCCCCGCGGTGCCGACGGAGCAGATGACGTGGCGCTACGTGAAGCAGGTGCTGAGCACGCTGCTGGCCAGCTCGACCCCGGCGGCCACCCACGAGGTGGCGCTGTACATGTCGGTGCTGCACGAGCGTCAGGTGGTGGCCGATCTCATCTCCGGCGCCACCACGCCGCGCACCCTCGTCGTCGCGACCTCGCCGCTCTTCGGCCCGCTCGTGCACGAGTCCGCCGCCGCGAAGGTGCACAACCCGGAGGAGATGGTGGCCACGATTGACAAGGGCCTCACGCTGGCCGCGCCGCACATGGCGAAGGAGGGCACCCTGGTGGTGCTGACCGCCGTAGTGAAGCAGGTGCTGCCGAATGACGTGCGCGTCGCCTCGCTCTTCGCGGTTGCCGCGCCGGACATGGGCGTTTACAAGGCCATCATCGAGCGCAGTCCTCAGTACTCGCGCTCCCTCTTCACCTACGCCCTCGGCGGCCCGGCCTCCACCGCGCTCATCATTGCCGCGTCGCGCAACATGGACCAGTCCGTGCTGGCCACCGCGCTCAGCACGCAGCGCAGCGTCTCCCACATGAAGGTGCCCTCGCCCCGCAACGGCAGCGTGAAGGAGTTCGCCCAGTACGCCCGCGAGTCGCTCGAGCGGCAGAAGAAGCGCACGGCTGCCATGGCGGACGGCCCGGAGAAGGAGCAGGCGTTGAACAGCATGCGCCGCCTCGGCGAGAGTCTGCACGACCACGAGGAGCTGCTGGCCAACCCGAAGGCGGTGGAGGTGCGCGCGTACCCGCCGGAGGTGCCGGCCGGGCAGACCGCCACGTCACCGTCGGCCGCGCGCAGCGGTCAGGCGATGCAGCCGATGCCAAAGGCCTCCCCGCAGTCCGTGCCGCCGTCCGCCGCGGCCGCCGCTGCCTCCGCGCAGACACCCGGCGAGCGCCAGCGCGCCACTCCACGCCAGGCGCAGCGCGCCGTGAAGGTGCAGCCGCAGGAGGAGAAGGAGAAGGAGGAGGCAGCGCCGGCTCCTGCAGCGGCGGTGGCGGCCCCGGCCGACGCCCCGGCTGCCGCGAAGTCCGTGTCGCCTGCCGCCGAGGCGGTGCCGGAGAAGTCGGAGTCGTCCACGCAGGGCTCGCGCGAGCGGCCGCAAAGCACCCACCCCATCAAGTTCCTCGCCATCGTCACCGAGGAGACGCGCGCTGGGACGCAGGTGAAGGAAGGGTGGTCGGTGGCCGGCAGCGGCAACGAGCTGATTGTCACGGACGTCGAGGGCCCGCACACGTTTGAGGTGGACGAGGTCGCCAACCGGCCGCAGCGCAGCGGCCCGGTGGTGGCTGCCGTGCTGGACGAGCTGCGCGGGAAATTCTTGGAAGGCGAGAACGTGGCCCTCCTCGCCACCGACGCACGCGGGTCGTCCTCGAGCCTGGAGACCGTCGACCGCAGCGTGCGCAGCATCCTCGCCAAAACGCCGGCTAACCGCTCGCTCTACATCTCCATCAACTCGCTCAAGGAGGCGAGCGGCGAGGTACTCGACACGCTGAACGAGGAGGACGTCTACAAGCCCATCGAGGTGAAGACGTCGCCACTCTTCGGCCCCGTCGTGGCCGGTGCCGCCTTCCACAAGATCAGCACCGTCGATGAGTTCGCCCGCATGATGTCCGTCAGCGTGCGCAAGTGCGGCGCCGTCCGCTCCTGCGTGGTGGTACAGTTGCTGCAGGTCGAGGTGAAGCCAGAGGAGTCCGACGTGAGCGTCAACTCCTTCCTCGGGATCATGTCCCCTGGTGACATCTCACTCTACCGCCGCGCGCTGGACCTGCCGATCCGCGAGCGCGGGCTGCTCTCCCTCGCTTTTGGAGGCTCCTGCCACACCGTGTTCAGCGCCGGCCTCACGAAGGACCCGGCGGATGAAAACTGCCTGCTGCTGCCGCGCTTTGCGCAGGCACTGAAGGCCGCGGTGCGCAACCTGAAGCCGCGCGCCAACAGCATGAAGCGCTTTATTGAGCACACAAAGGGTGCCGTGGCGCAGGTGCAGCAGAACATCGCGCGGGCCACCTCCGATGAGGAGAAGACGAAGATGCAGGCGTACCTCGAGACGGTGCAGCACATGGTGGAGACAAGCGAGGCGTATTTGGCAGACCCAGAGAACAAGACACCGCCGACGTACCCGCTGAACAACCGCCCCGACCGCCGTGAGCTGTAGGGTGATGTTCTTTCTTTTTATTTTTGTTCTGCTCGTTGAGTTTTTTGTATTTGTAGCACTATGCGTTTCCTTCCCTTTTTTTTTACTTTCGCTATTTACTTCTAACTTTTTTTTTGTTAATTTTGTACGCAAAGCAGGCGTCCGTAGGTATTTTCCTTTCCCTTCCTTTTTTTTTTCCGCAAGACCGTATCGAATGGACTGTCCACTTGACTCTCTGTACATACACCAGCGAGAGTGAAGCCAAAAGTGTCATTGATTTGTCGACAATGATTCTGCAAACTCATTCTCTCTGTGTAGCGAACATGTATGCAAGCTTGGCCCACGCCCGCGTTGAGGATCTGTTGGGGATCTTTAGCACCACGGGCTGGCTCATGACTTGCGTTACCTGATATTGGCACAGCTGTCAAGGTTCAGTCACATTGCCATCACTCATGCCACAACGCGTTCCATGTTTTGTATTCTGTTTGCAAGAACTGTTGTGACGCGTCTGTTTTTCTTGTTGTTGTCTGCCTCTGTGTTTCTTCGTAAATTTGCCTCTGTTGTCTGTCGACATTGTGTCCGCAGGCACTGCTAGTGTAATGCAAGTGCGACTTCGTTTCAGTTTTCCTTATGTTGCTTGCGGTCGTCGCAACGCCTTTTTTTTTTCTTTAGTGGCGTTAAGCTATTGCGTTGATGCCGAGTTTTGAATTCAAGGTTGCCGTGCGCAACCGAGGTGTAGTTGTATTTCCAACCCACTTGCTCTCGTTGTCATAGTTCTTCTTCCTCTCGGGTTTTAGCTTGTCTACTTACGTCTCCTTTTTCCAAAAAGGGTAGCTTTGATGCCCTTTTTTCTTTCCTGCTTCTCTGGTGGGGGCTCTCTTACTTGTCTCTTTTGATGCTTTGCATGGTACTCTAGATAAAAAACAAACAAACAAACAAACAAAAAACTTTACACTTGTAGGTAAAATCTTCAGCTACCAGTCGCTTTTTCTATTGTATTTTTTTGGGGACTGTTTGCTCATCACGATGTTTATACCTCTGAAGCAGAAATAACAAACCAAAACAAACAAAAAATTGTTACAGTGTAGCGTAATAACCCCCCTTTTTTTATTTTCTGAAGCACGGACGTGTAATGAAAATGCTAATACCATCTTCAGAAGCACGCAGTTCTTTAAACTAGTTTTTTCTCCCCTTTTCCGATGTGTATTTTACTTCTATCATGTCTTTACGCGATAAGCGGTGATTGCGTACATTTGCAATTTTGCATATGCGCATTTGCACTCCTGCTGCGGCTCCTTTTTATATCTTTCTTATCTCGATTCTTCGGCTGATGCGCCGTCGTCAACATGGATGGCTCTTTTTTTTATCAATCAGCGGCGATGAAGAGCAAACAGAGAGCGCGAAATATTTTTATTTATTGGTTTCTATTTTCACCTCACATCATGTGGAGAAGAAATGTTCATCGTATTGTTTATCCTCCTTTTTTTTCTGATTTGCTTTTTTTCCCCTCTTCTTAGTATTTCACACTTTTACCCTTTTCTGAGTGTGTGCGCCGGCACTTATCCAATCCTTCTTCATAACGACTCGTCAAGATCGCTGTTCTATTACCCTCTGTTGCTGATATTTGTCTCCTTTTTTTTCCGATTCCCTTTCGTTACATCACTTTGCTTTGCTCTTTCGCACATTTTCTTCTTTTCTCACCAATAACTTTGAAGCTAATTTCCAATTTTATAAACTATGTGGCCTATTGTTTCTTGTAATAATTCGTGTCTGTTCTAGCTTTCTACACCAAATGAATCTTTTGCCCTTTTTTTCTTCTTCTTTCCTGTCTTGTTCCTTCTATAACTGACAATTGATATGTTGATAGTCTGTTTTACCTCAGAAAAGAAAAAAAATGAAACTCGGAATAGTCGCTGCTGCAACATAATGAAAACATTGACACCTTCAAAAGTGGCAAACGCGGTAAAACCAGCTATCTGGAGGCTTGGTGCGAACTTTGCTGCCCTTTATAGCAACAAAGCTGTATGGAAATTAGTGGTCTGAATTGCCTCTTCAGAGAATGTGCGATGCATAGCCTCGTCTTCGCAGCAACTATTTTGTTTGAAGGATATTGGTGTTATTCTTCTTAGATTGAATTTATTGATCTCTCTAGAAAGCTAATGAGGCAGAAAAGAAGCACAATAGCTTAGACTCTCAACATCGCGTAGAAGCTCAGAAAGTGCCCCTTTCAGCTTAAGAAAACCTTCTCTTACCTTTACAATGTACAGCTGTATCGGCGCTGCACAGTTGCAGATCACTGTTAACACTTTATCTCCGCTTTCTCACACGTCCTTCGTTTTCTAAATTTACGCACACACTTCCTGCGTTTCTTGTACCTCTCCGACACATGCTTCTTTATTTTGAGTAGCCAGCAAAGCGAATAGTATTCTCCGCTGTTTGGTTGGTACGCCGTTCTTCATCTTTTTTTTTTTGTTGTTGTTTTACGAGAATCGAAAGTATACATCGCACTGTGTATACTTGCCTCTCCTCTAGAACTCAATCAACAGACGAACACAAATAGAAGCCTATTCTCTGCTTCTTTTTCTCTTTTCTTTGACTTTTTTTTTTCTCTTCCTTCGTTTTTTTCTTGGTTGCAAAGCGCGTGCAGGTGAGTAGACAAAAAAACACAAACGCAAACGCGAACACACGCCTACACACTGCCACACACTTTTGCTGTTTCTCTAGCTTCGTTCATTGTAAAGACTTACAACAGCCACACATAGTTTTCTTCTTCATTTTGTTTTTCACCTCTTTTGTTTTTGTAGTTGTTCTTGTTTTCCTTTGTTGATTTGAAGCTGCGTTGAGTGTTGCAATTGTCCTGCGGCCCTCCAGTGAGCTCAAAAGGACTTTTGTCAACTTCTTCTTTGGTTAGAGCGTTTTTTTTTGGGATTATTATCTTCGCGTTTCCCAACTCTCTACGTTTCAGTCGCATCGAAGGTGGAACGAAGACAGGCAGTTTGAGACTAACGTACACAAGCAAAGACACCCACCCAACCACCGACTCACACAGACCCACACGTGTCTCGACTCTTCAAAGTCGGAGACCATAAATATATATTTTTTTCTTCTCACCACCACAACATTCGCAAGAAGATGCCGCCTGCTCCAGCAAATAAGGCGGCCACCCCGCAGCAGACACCCTCTGCGGCGAAGCCATCCGCGATGAAGGGGGCAACGAACGGCGCGGCCACGCCGTCGTCCCGCCCGCCTCCGTCCGCGAAGTCCACGCCGGCCGGCGCGCAGCGTGCGAGTGGGGCACCACCCGCGGGGTCAGCTGCAAAGCCGGTCCCCCCCGTGAACGGACCGAAGAAAGGCTTCACCGCCGCCACGCCCAGCAGCGCGGTGGCGCGGCCGGCGAACGGCACGGCGATGCCGCCGCCCGCCCCGTCGTCCGCCCCGACCTCCGGCGCGGCGGCGAACCCGCGCATGACGCCGAGCACGGGGGCGAACCCGGGCGGCCTCCAGCACGGCACCGGCGGCTCCGGCTACGGGATGAACTCCATGGCAGGTGCGATGCAGCCCTCCGGCTACGGCTACAACGGCGGCTCTTTCATGCAGCAGCCGGGCAGTGGCGCGATGGGCAACCCCGGCCAGGGCTACGGCGGGGGCAGCATGTACGGCATGCAGAACAACGGCTCGATGATGTACCCTGGTGGTGGGATGAGCAGCATGTACGGCACGCAGATGAACGGGGCGAACGGCATGTACACCTCCGGCTACGGCAACTCCATGATGGGGCCGATGGGCGGCCCGGCGGGAGGGATGAACTCGATGTACGGCACCGGCTCCATGTACGGCATGAACTCCATGGGCTCGATGGGCGGCTACGGCTTCGGCAGCTCCTTTGGCGGTTCCCTGTACGGTGGCACGATGTACGGTGCGGCGGGTAGCCTCTACGGCACGGGCGGCAGCCTGTACGGCAGCAACGATCCGCAGGCCATCATGAGCAGCATGTACGGCAGCCGCAACGGCTCCATCTACGGCGGCTTCGGCTCCATGTACTCCGTCGGCGGCCCTCACACAAGCCTCGGCACCGTGCGCAAGTACGCCATGCCCGGCTTCTCCTACTCCTTCGGCTCCAACCTGGGTGAGGTTCCTTATCACCGCGACTCCTTCGTCGACGGCGCCAACGCGAGCAGCCGGCGCGACAACAGCTTCCGCGGCACCAGCCGCATCCTCCACTCGGAGGAGCGCGACGCGGCGCCGGCGAACGAGTCGCGTGGTTTGCGGGTGACGGAGCGCGAGAAAGCGATCGAGGAGGCCAAGCTCGGCCGCCAGCGCGGGTCGACGGGGGTGGACAAGGACGGTAAGAGCGTCGCGCAGGACGGCAGCAGCGGCAGCGGCGACGCCGCCGGCGAGGGCAAGACCTCCGGCAAGGACGGCAAGCCCGAGTCCATCATGAAGAAGCGCAACTCGGTGGAGGCCCCGAAGTCGCCGCCGAGCACGCGGGCCGTGAAGGGCGGCAGCGGTGCGCCGCAGGCCCCGGTGCTGTCCGCCGACTTCGCCATCCACAACGTCGCCGTCCTCGAGAAGGGCAGCGGGTCGGCCAAGGTGACGAAGAAGGGCGATGCGTGCGTGCTGGGTGGCAAGTCCTACCCAATGGACGAGGTCGTGGACTTTACGCCGGCGGACGCCAAGTCGCCGCTGAAGTCCCGCCACATCCAGGACATGATCGAGCACGTCCTCGCAGGCCACAACACCGCCCTGCTCGTCTCCGACGACGGCAAGGCCACGGCGGCCGCGAAGGCGGCGGTGGAGTCGACGGTGGCGAAGCTGATGACGGAGCTGAACGCCCCATCCCGCAACTCGTACGCCGGGGTGTCGGCCAGCATGTGCGGTCTGCACTCGAACAACATGGTGCGCGACCTCTTCGTTGACGGGGCGCGGCCGAAGTCGATGGAGGTGGGCAACTCGCCGCTCTTCGGCCCGGCCGTGATGAACGTGACGTCGGAGCCGATCAAGTCGGGCGACGACTTCAACAAGGTCTTCGAGGCCGCGCTGAAGCGTGGCGAGAAGGAGACGCTGATGGTGTGCATGCTGACCGTGAAGCAGGTGCGCAGCGGCGGCGCCGAAGGCAAGGACGACGTCTTCCTCTCCTCCGTCTTTATCGGTGTCAGCCGCGCGGGGCCGAAGGAGTACCACGACATCGTCGAGAAGGTCGCCAGCTCCTCGCACGACCTTTTCCGCTACGCTGTCGATGGTCCGTCCGTCTGCGTGCACGTCGTCGCCGTCCGCCAAGACTCGAGCGATGCGCAGCAGGTGCTTGCGGACTGTGCGAAGATCGGCGAGGTGCAGAACACCGCCCCGCGCAGCGGCAACGTCCGCCGCTTCGTCGACTTTACGGAGGAGCAACTCAAGCGCATGCGAGAGCGCAGCGAGGGCGCCACCGGAGCCGACAAGCGCGAGCTCGAGGGCCACGTGAAGCGCCTGCAGCTTATCTTGGCCGACGCGCGGAAGTTGCTGGCGGACCCGCAACACACGGAGGCGCAGCTGTACCGCATCGAGAACGAGTCCGCGGCCACCCCGGCAACGGCGAAGGAAGCCTCCAGTGCCGCGGAGGGCAGCACGGCCGCCGCGAAGGACGGCGCGACGCCGCGAGAGGCGAAGAAGGCAGGCGGCGCCACCCCCGCCTCTCCCGGCGCCGGCCGTGGAAAGGAGAAGGCGGCGACGGAGAAGGCCGAGGAGGGCGGCAGCAAGTCGCGCGGCGCGGCAGTGGCGGACGGCGCGGCCACGACGGCCTCGCCGGAGGAGAAGTCGCGCAGCACGAACGTCGCCACGGTGGCCATCGTGGACGGCGCCGACACCCGCGCCTACGCCGTGAAGGGCCGCACCATTACCGCGGGTGGCCGTCCCTTTGCGGTGGAGGAGGTGGTCGCCCGGCAGGACATCAAGCCGGAGGCTCTCTCCACCAAGACAACCGACGCGGTGCTCGAGGCGTTCCTCAACGGCTTCAACGGCGCCATCATCGCGTCCGACAGCGTCGCCGTGGCCGCCAACGGAATGGCTTCACCGAACGTCAGCGTCGTCGAGACGGCTGTGAAGGGTGCGCTGGCGAAGGAGAACAGCAAGGGCGTGCGTGTGTCCCTCGCCCTGGTGCGTGACACCGGCAAGGCCGCCGATCTGACGGCCAGCGGCGCCGCTTTCAAGGAAGGCGACATCGAGGTGGCCTCCTCGCCGCTCTTCGGCCCGCTGGTGCACAACGCCAAGCTGCACGACGTGCAGAGCGCCGCGCAGCTGAAGCGCATGCTCGACACGGCCCGCGAGAACGTCGCGGCGGCCGGCTGGGATGAGCACTGCGTCGTGCACGCCAGCATCGTCCACTGCTTTACCGAGGACGACGACGTGCTCGTTTCGTCGCTGTTGGTGACCATCGCCTCAAACAACTCGAAGGCGTACAATCAGGTCCTGCAGCGCAGCAGCGGCAGCGGCCACAGCAGCTACACCGACCTCTACCGTTACGCCTTCGGCGGCGCGGCCACGACGGCCTTTGTCGTGTCGATCAGCAGCGAGGACGAGGTGGCGGACGTAGTCAACGCCCTCGGTGCGCAGCACACGGCTGCGGCGGTGCGCAACCGCTCGCCTCGCCAGGGCAGCATTAAGAACTTCAATACCTACACGGAGGCCTCGCTGCAGAAGCGGCGCGACCACCTCGCCACGCTCGCCCCCGACGCGCCGGAGCGGGCACCGCTGCTGAAGGTGATTGGTCCGATGTCAAGCATGCTGGAAGACCACAAGAAGACGATGACGGACCAGAAAAATAACTTCCCGCAGGCCTACGCCCCCGAGAGCGGAGTGCCGAAGGAGGCCGTGGCGTCGCCAACGCCGCAGGCGGAGCGGAAGGCGGCCACGCCCTCCACCGGCGCCGTCGCAGGCGGCCCCCGCAGCCGCGCCTCGCCGTCCACGGCCAATGCAGCCGCCGCGACGGCCCCCGCCGCCACGCCAGCTGTGACGCCGGCCGCCAAGCCGGAGGACGCGGCGCAGCACGATGACCCGAACGCGGCCGGCTTTACCGAGCCGCGCGTTGTCGTCTTTGTCGACCGCGACGTCGCCGCGGAGGAGAAGAAGCTGTCGCTGGGCGACAAGGACTATGCGGTGGACGAGGTGGTGCGGCGCAGCGCCAGCGGCACCGGCGCCTCGGCTGCGGTGTCGGAGATGGAGGCGCGTCTGTGCAGCGTGCACAACTGCGCGCTCGTGTCGGCCTCCTCGGTCGGCAACGCCACGTCGCGGCAGGAGCCGGTGTGGCCCATCTTCGAGCAGTGCCTGCGCAGCGCGATGGCGGCCGGCAAACCCGGCGAGGACATTCGTGCCGATCTCACCTTCACGGTAGTGTCGTCGGATGAGCTGCTGGACGATCTGCTGGCCGCGGAGCCGCTTTCGGCCCCGCGCACGCTCGACCTCGGCTCCTCGCCCATCTACGGCCCCCGAGTCACCAACGTGGAGCTGTCCACTGTGCAGAGCGCGGACGAGCTGGCGCACGTCATGGCGAAGGTGCACGAGCGGGCCGCTGCGCACATGGACGCGATTCACCACCGCGACGCGATGATGGTCGGCACGGCCATCGTGCGTCGCAGGATGAAGGACGGCGACGTCGAGGTGGCCTCGCTGATGGGTGCGCTGACCGGCACCTCGGCCACGGCCTTCCACGAGGCCCTCGAGAAGGCGTCGGTGGCGCGCCGCATGCTGCTGAACTGCGCCTACGGTGGCCCGAGTGCCACCATCACCATCCTCAACCTCGGTAGCGAGGGCGAGGCTGCGCAGAGCATGGTCGCCACCACCGTCGCACTCAGCAAGAAGCAGCGCAACCTGGTCAGCCGCTCCGGCAGCGTGCGGGCCTTCATGACGTACACCGAGGGCACGATGAAGCGGGAACTGGCTCGCGTGGAGCAAAGCACCGGCGAGAGCAAGGAGCGCCACCAGCAGAAGGCCGAGCGCCTACGCCCCGTCGTCGAGGACCACAAGAAGTTGCTGGAGGACTTCAACGCCCCGGTGCCGGTCTACCCAGCTCCCCGCAGCGGCGGCAGCAGCCACCACCAAAGCAACAACGCCAAGGCAGAGCAGCAGGCGCAGTCCCCGGCGGCGGCGGCCACCGAGTCGCCCACGCCCGGAGGCGCAGCCCGCGGGTCGAGTGGGAGCACCGCGCGCCCGTCCCCGTCCGAGGCGAAGGCCACGACGCCGGGTGCGGCGCGGCGTGCCGAGAAGCCGCAGAGCGCCTCGCCGACGCCCGGCAGCAAGAAGGACCCGGAAGGCCCCAACCGCATTCACGACGTCGTCGTCGTCACGCCCAGCCGCCACTCCGCGACGTCCGGGCAGCTCGCCAGCGTGGAGCGGGTGGATGAGACCCACCTGCGCGTCGTCCTCGCCGGGGCGGCGCGCGAGTGCGAGTGCGACGAGGCCGTGGACCGCAGCGACGCCTCGGCCATCGTGCGCGCCGACCTTCTCCACACCGCGGCCCAGCAGTTCGTGGCCGGCTACAACACCGCGCTGCTCTGCTGCGACCTCGGCGGGTCGAACGCCGGCCCCGTGTCGTGCGTCCGCGCCGTCCACCACGCCGCCGAGACGAAGCCGGCCAACGGCGAACTCTACTACGCCATCAACGGGGTCAAGGACGGGGAGTCGCGCAACATGCTGCAACCCGACAGCGGCTACGCGGCGATGCGGGTGGCGAACTCGCCCGTTTTCGGCCCGTGGGTGGATGGGGCGGAGATGCAGGCGCTGACGGACCTGCAGGACTTCGACACCGCCTTCAGCGCGGCCTGCGCGGCTGCCGCCTCGGACAACGCGATGGTGATTGTCAACTTGGTGCTGAAGACGCTGCAGGAGGACAGCGCGCGGCGCGATGTGATCGTGAGCAGCCTTCTCATCTCCCTCGTCGCCGACCCGCGGGCGTACACGGCGGTGGTCAATGCACCGGCCAAGTCAGACCGCAAGCTTTTCCAGTACGCCGTACAGGGCAGCTGCTTCACCGTGGGGCTGCTGGGCCTGTCGGATAAAGTGGAGGAGGACGGCCTGGCTGAGTGCCTGGACGCTTTTGATAAGCTCCGCACGATTGAGAACCGGCCGATGCGCAACGGCAGCATCCGCCGCTTCCTCGCCTACTCGATGAACGCGGCAGCGGATGTGCGACAGAAGCTGCCGGAGGCAACAGACCCGCGGCAGCGCGCTTTCTACGAGACGCGCCTGGCGCAGCTGGAGGCGATGGTGGCGGACTCACGCGCGCTGCTGGAGTCACCGAAGGGTCGCGCGCTCAAGGTGTACGTGTAGCCCCTTTACAATTTTCTTTTCCTTTTTTTTGATTAGTTTCTGGGCTGAATTCTGGGATGCTTCGTCTTTTACATTTTTTGTTTTCTTTTGCGCTCTCCAGCTCGTGTCGCACACACCGGCGAAACGACGCGCGGCAGCGTTTTGGATGTCATTAGCATTTTTCGTTTTTGCCTTCTTCTCTTCACTGACACACTTCTTTCTACTAGCTATTGTAGCGCTGCTAGAATCTCGACGCTGTGTCGCCCTCATTGTTTCCTTACTGTTTTTTAATTTTTATCTCTTTTGTTTAATCGTGATTTGCATGTTGAAGTGTTGCTCCTGATGTTGCCGTTTTTGAGTGATTTGTTCTTTTTTGCTTTTCTCGGAGTGCAGCAAAAATAATTAAATTCTGGTTTCCAAGCTGCTGATGCGTTCTTCTCCCTTGCCTTTTTTCCTCTTTGTGTTTTCCGTGTTTTTTGAATGTAGAATTCTTTCACTATTATTATCATTATCAACACCATTTTCTCACTTTTCTGAATTTTGGCGAGGGCGGTCTGTGCCGCTGATTTATCGCCTTGCAGCCGCCGTGTATAAGTTGCTTCTTGTTGCTGAGCACGCCGTTAGCGTGCCTGGTTTGTGTGTTCCTTTGCGATCAAACGAAGAGCGTAACAAAGAATCAGGACGAAATAACATATTCGGTATGGCCATCGATGCGTTGTTCCTCTTTCTCTTTTTTTTTTTTGCCCCTTTTGTATCGCACAGCTCCACTCATTTTTGGGGTTTGACCAGCTCCTATGTCATCGTTTGTAGTTCGAAGGTTTTTCCTTTGCTTTTACGAATTATTTAAACTGTCTTTTTCGGGTTCTCCTTTTTCAAAGTTTTGCGAGGGACTTAATGCAATTTTTCTTCAGCGATGTTATCTATCGAGTCAGGTTGTTGCCTTTTGTTGAAATTTTTTTTTAAATCTTTCTTTTGCTGTTTTTGAAGAGGTTCGTAAACCTTCGTTTTATTATTGCCACGTAGACGCGAGCCAGCCCTGTGCCTCACTACTTTATTTTATGTGTATTGTATTTCTCAATGAAGTAAACTAGCGCTGACGCTGCCAAGCTCGCTATTTTGTTTTTTTCTCCGTTTCTTCTTTTAGCCATTTTTCAAATTAGCTGAACGGCATTTCTTCTTCTCATCTGTTTGTTTCATCGCACAACAAAACGGTGCAATTTGTTTGCAGCACATGTGCATCTGCTAGCAACCTGTATCGATGCTCTTAACTCACTTCCTTTTTTTTCTTTCGTTTTCTTTTCTGCTGCACTTCTCTTGTTTCTTTCTGGTCAAGGCCGTTGTGGGCTCTTCGCTGCAGCCATAGTTTTCTTCTCTTTATTTGGTGTCTGAGCTCCTTTTGTTGTTCCGCGCTCAGCATTGTCGACTGTTTCAGAAGGGACGTTCTATAACTTCCCCTTTTTTATTTTTTTTTCTCGGATTTTTTTTCCCTCTTCGTTGGCTTTTAAGCTTGCCATTTTTTGCTTAACCCTTCTTGTCACCCACAACATTTCACATGCTAAATTCCGTGACCGAGCGCATCAAATGCACTGTACCAGGCTTTTTTTTCTCTCTGCCGTTTTTAAGCGCTCTTAAGCTTTGAGTTGACCCCTTAAAGTTTTTGAAGTGCTGGAGAGCCGAGCACGCTGTCGACTTGGAGCTGTGCACACGAAAGGAGACGCTTTTATCCATTTGTTTTGGTCTTTCCACACTTTGAAGTAAATGTGGGCAAAAGAGTGAGCCTTGTTTGTCGAGGCTAGGTACACACAAATACATAGTTTGTTTCACATGTTGTAACTATCTTTTTGTTTTGGTATACATCTGTTTGTTTTACTTCTGCAATTTGTATTTAGCTGCCACGATGACTTTATCAAAGGTGCTTTTTCCCCCTTCTTTTTTGCTGTTTCAACTTGTTTGTGCCTTGCTAACCATCTTCTCTGGGAAATCTTTGGTCAAGGTAGCTATTTTCTTTAGCGGCCTCTTTTTTTTTTTCATCATTGTTTTCTGCGATGCTGACTGCCATTCTCTGTTACACTTTTTTTTGTTCCCTTTTTAGTTCACTGTGTACGTTTTCTCCTTCATCTTCCGTGTTTTCTAGAATTAGGCTTTTTCCTTTCTTCCTCTGCCTTGTTTGATCTGTGTTACCATTATGCGTTCTATGTTTGTTTTCGTCATATGCTCTAAACGTAAAATATCAAGTTAAAAAAGATAAGCGTCGAATACATCTGTTCAGTGCCTCGCTGGCAGAAGGACATCGGAATGCGCGAGGCGGAGACGAGCACTTGTACTGAAGCATTTCAAACTTTTGGTGAATTTGGTCGACTCCTCGTTCAACCGCTTTGAAGGCTTTACATGCAGTTCAATGGTGACGTGTTCTCGCAAGGTTTGCAATGCCCTTCTCAAGTTTCCTTTTTGGTCGTCAAGGACGACGTGTCGATGCTGCGACTCTACGTCACCCGTAGTTTTCGCAGCCCAGAGTGAAGTTACACACGCGTACAAGTGCGAAGAGTGCCTGCAGATGAAGCTGAGGCTCCTTTTTTTTTTCAAAGTGGCGTGCCGCTCGCATCTCTAAATTGTTTCATCTCTTTTTTACGGAAAATAATCAACATCTTGACTCTCTCATATATTTTACCCTCGCAACCACCGCTTCACACTCTGATTTTTATATCACAAATTTGTCTTTCAACCCTTTTGTGCCAAAACTTAATTTCACACAGCTTACAGCAGATCCAGTCTGTTCTTTGCACTCTATCAGTGAATCTCACGCTTCACACTCCTAATTTCGCTTAATTTCACTACTGTTCAGCGTTTTATCTCAAGTGCGTATCATCTGCACATTACGGTGGCTCTAGTCTTGAAGAAAAACGGAGAATAAAAACAGCTACTTTTTTCGTGTTTTTTCCGAGACGTTTACAATTAATTGCGCCTTGCTAGCTAGCACTTCAGTCTTGTGTAAAGTATAAGAATTTTCATCTATTTTGTTTTGCGTACCAGGAGCTTTAGGCTTCGCAAGTGAACGCTTTGAATTCTTTCCTAATTTACCTTTCTTTCTCGTTGTGCTCCTTACTTACAATCCCTCTTTCTCTCTGCGGCTAGTAGTTGTTTCGCTTTCACTGCTTTCGTT
>MDUD01002154.1:0-20501 GCA_002216565.1 Crithidia mellificae | reverse complement strand
CTCCACTCTCTTCTCCTCTACCCCCTCCCTCCCCCTCCTCTCTCTCCCTCCCTCGTCCTCCCACTGCGTTCTTTCGCTTCCCTCTCCGTGCGTGCTGCTCTGCGCACCGCAAACCAACGCTCCCCCGCTCAACCGCGCGCAGTTAACTAGCTCGCTAACTCTCTTAACACTCTCCGTTTTCATCATGGGTAAGGATAAGGTGCACATGAACCTTGTGGTGGTCGGCCACGTCGATGCCGGCAAGTCCACTGCCACTGGCCACTTGATCTACAAGTGCGGTGGTATCGACAAGCGTACGATCGAGAAGTTCGAGAAGGAGGCTGCCGAGATCGGCAAGGCGTCCTTCAAGTACGCGTGGGTGCTCGACAAGCTGAAGGCCGAGCGCGAGCGCGGTATCACGATCGATATTGCCCTGTGGAAGTTCGAGTCGCCGAAGTCCGTGTTCACCATCATCGATGCCCCCGGCCACCGCGACTTCATCAAGAACATGATCACCGGCACCTCCCAGGCCGATGCCGCTATTCTGATGATCGACTCCACCCAGGGTGGCTTCGAGGCTGGTATCTCGAAGGACGGCCAGACCCGCGAGCACGCTCTGCTCGCCTTCACGCTGGGCGTGAAGCAGATGGTGGTGTGCTGCAACAAGATGGACGACAAGACCGTGCAGTACTCCCAGGCCCGCTACGAGGAGATCAGCAAGGAGGTCGGCGCGTACCTGAAGCGCGTGGGCTACAACCCGGAGAAGGTGCGCTTCATCCCGATCTCGGGCTGGCAGGGCGACAACATGATCGAGAAGTCCGACAACATGTCGTGGTACAAGGGTCCCACGCTGCTGGAGGCGCTCGACATGCTGGAGGCCCCCGTGCGCCCGGTGGACAAGCCGCTGCGCCTGCCCCTGCAGGATGTGTACAAGATCGGCGGTATCGGCACTGTGCCCGTGGGCCGTGTCGAGACCGGCATCATGAAGCCGGGCGACGTTGTCGTGTTCGCGCCCGCGAACGTGACGACTGAGGTGAAGTCGATCGAGATGCACCACGAGCAGCTGGCTGAGGCCGTGCCCGGCGACAACGTTGGCTTCAACGTGAAGAACGTGTCCGTGAAGGACATCCGCCGTGGTAACGTGTGCGGCAACACGAAGAACGACCCGCCGAAGGAGGCCGCCGACTTCACCGCCCAGGTGATCGTGCTGAACCACCCCGGCCAGATCAGCAACGGCTACGCGCCGGTGCTGGACTGCCACACCAGCCACATTGCGTGCAAGTTCGCGGACATCGAGTCCAAGATCGACCGCCGCTCTGGTAAGGAGCTGGAGAAGAACCCCAAGGCCATCAAGTCCGGCGATGCGGCCATCGTGAAGATGATCCCGCAGAAGCCGATGTGCGTGGAGGTGTTCAACGACTACCCGCCGCTGGGCCGCTTCGCCGTCCGCGATATGCGCCAGACGGTGGCCGTCGGCATCATCAAGGCCGTGAGCAAGAAGGACGGCAGCGCCGGTAAGGTGACCAAGGCCGCCACGAAGGCCGCCAAGAAGTAAGCGGACCGAGGCTGCACTCTGCACGCCGGGTTCACACTGCTCTTGAAGGATCTTTTCCTCCAACTTTTGCAACCTAGTTAAATTAATTTCTAACCTTTTTTTGTTATTTCATTCAATCCAAAATCTATAAGTTCAATTGGTGTAGGAAAAGTTGATTTGTCGGAGCACTGTGCGGAGCTCATTGCTATGTGGTTTCTTTGAATTATGTCTATGTAGCGAGGCAGCCGGTACATTGGGATCTTTGATAATTGTGTCAAACGTAAACAAAGTTTAAAGTGGTTGCCGTATTGCAGCGTACTTTGTTAACGCGGCCCTTTTTTGTCTCCTCTCCGGTGTTAATGCCAATTTTAAAGTTGGTAGGTTTTGATGTTGGTGTCCTGTTTGCGTAAAGTGCGTTCTGCTTTCAACTTTCATTTTTCCCTTTTCTTTGCCTCCGAATGTGTTTTGAGTGATTAGTCTAATCAAACCTAAAGCGCTGACGTATTGTGCGCCACCAAGTTATTCTTTTTTCATATTACACTCATAACTTTATTTTAGTACTGTTTTTGTGCTGCTTTTTTTTTTTCTTTGCGCAAACACCTCAAGAGTGAGCTCTTTATTTAGTTTTGTTCACTGCGGATAGTATTTTTTTTTATACTTTCCATTTTTTTTTCCCACCATTCGCGTGTTTTTTACGGAAACACAACTGGCCTGTTTTATTCTCGGAAAAAATCATAACAGGATAGTCGTTTTGTAGAAGTGATGGGCGCGTGGTTGTCGAGTCTGCGGCAGATGTTTGGTCTACTGCCCGCGGATCGCAAAATTCGTGTGTTGATGCTGGGGTTGGACAATGCTGGCAAAACTTCCATCCTTTACCGCCTTCACCTTGGCGATGTGGTCACCACCGTGCCCACCGTGGGTGTAAACTTAGAGACTCTGCAGTACAAAAACATCTCATTTGAGGTCTGGGACCTTGGTGGTCAGACGGGTGTGCGGCCGTATTGGCGGTGCTACTTCAGCGACACAGACGCTGTGATTTATGTGGTAGATAGCACTGACAAGGACCGCATGGGTGTGGCAAAGCACGAACTGTTTGCACTGCTGGACGAAGACGAGCTGCGTAAAAGCCTTTTGCTGATCTTTGCAAACAAACAAGATTTGCCGGAGGCTGCGTCTGAGGTAGAAATTGCGGAGCAGCTTGGCGTGTCTTCCATCATGAACCGCACGTGGACAATTGTGAAGAGCAGCGCGAAGACGGGTGACGGACTTTTGGAGGGAATGGACTGGCTTGTCGAGAAGCTGCGTGAGCAGGGGCTGGCAAATCAGTAGAGTGATGTGTCTGCTGCACGCACAGGCAAACATACATGCGTCCAACAAATGTGCCCTTCGTAAATTTTTACGGATCTCTCTTACACCCCTTTTCTTTTCTTGTGTGTGTGTGTTGGTGTGCCATGGCGTGCTGATTTCAATTTTTGGTCTCAGCAACAATACTTGATAAACGCACATTAATGCAAAGATCAAAGAGAGAGCTGTGTACATTGTGCTATCAGTACGAAGCGATTTTTTTTTTCCTATTTCCTCTCTATAGCGCCGCTGCATGTGATCTTTAACCTTTCTTGCATTACCGAGTTTTTGACAACGTGTCGTCCGCTTTCCTCCAAGCATTTAGTTTTCGTTTTTTGTTTTGGCTCTGTATTCTACTTTGATGATGACTGTTTTGTTACATCGAATTCGGCAAGACTGTGCTGGTAACGGTTCTCTTTGATTTGCATATTTAGTTTGCTGTGTTGCGCCAGGAAGTGCGTATACATGATTTAATTCATGCTATTTCAAATCTTTCTTTTCTAAGGAACTTAAAATTTTTGAAATTGTCGTTCTTGTTTATCATCTTGACAAGACTTTTTTCAGGTACATTACCTAGTGCTGAATCCGTGTGAGTGTTTTATTCAAGAACAGACTTGCACCTTTAGTGGCGCTGCCCTCAAAAAGTGAGTGATAAAATTAGTGCAGGGCACTTACTAAGCTGCAATTACAGCTTGGCTACTCTGTCAAGTTCTTCAACATTTTCTTCTTTGCACTTGCGCAGGATACAAATCTCAGTAGACTTGAAGCGAGCGACTTTGAAATTCAATTTAATTTCCTGAGTTTTTGCTAGAAACTGTGTTGGCGCTAAATCAATGACGATTCAAAAGCGCTTACACAGATGTTCAAGGTTTTTCTAAGATGATTTACCTAATCTCCAATATCTCTCTTTCTGACTTTGCTTCTCTCTTGTCATCCCTTTCTCAAATCTTATTTCTTCCGAAATTTCCTCGCATGAAGAAAAATACAATATGTACAGCATTCGTGTTTTAGCACTACTGCACGACTCCTGAAGGTATCATGGACTTTGCAGCCCTGCAGGACAGCCTTCACCGTGGTGCACACACCGGTTACGCCGCGGATCTCGTTCCTATCGAGTCTCGTTACGCATTGGTGGAAAAAATCGGCTTTGGCTCCTACGGCGACGTCTGGAGTGCGACGCGGCGCAACGGCAGCAAGGACCTCTACGCTGTCAAACGCATTGACAAGCGGGCAGCTGGTACAAAAGGGCTAAAGAGCGTGATGGGGGAAGTTGAGACGATGAGTTTGCTGTCGCATCCAAACATTGTTAAGTTGGAAGAAACGTTTCAGGATGACACGTACCTGTGGATTGTGATGGAGTACCTGCCAGGGGACTCGCTGCAGCACCGCCTCGATCGCGAGCGCGTGTCTGAAGGTGAGACGCGACGCTTTGTCACGCAGCTGCTGATGGCGATTGAGTACATCCACGACAAGGGTATCGTGCACCGCGACCTCAAACCTAGCAACTGCCTCCTCTCGAAGAACGACCTTGTGGTGAAGATCTCCGACTTTGGTCTTTCGGTGTTAGCTGGCAACGAGCAATGTCTGACGACGCGGTGTGGCACACTGCACTACATGGCACCAGAGATTTTCCTCGACACCAATTACGGCAAGCCGGTCGACATGTGGGCGTTAGGGGTGATGGCGCACATGATGTTTTTGGGCGAGTGCCCCTTCAGAGGACGCACCGAGGCGGCCCTCTCACGCGACATCTGCCGAGGCTACCGACCACACGAGGATGGTGGCCGTGGCAGCGCGAGCACCTCCACCCCCACCCCCTCCTGTCCACCACTGCTGCAGGACTTCATTAGTCAACTTCTCACCTTTGACCCGCACCGTCGTATGACCGCCACGGAAGCCCTTAAGCACCCGTGGATCAAAGCGGGGATGGACCTCAACCGGCAAGTCTCCTTCTCCATTGCGCAGGTGTCTCTGGCAAACCTTTCACGGCCGTCCGCACGGTGGCGGGCAGCGGTGCTGGCTGTTATCGCGGCACAGCGCTTTATGTACTTCCATAAGGTGAAGCGGCTGGACAAGCTTGGCTACGGCAATTTTTCAATTCTGCGAGATTATCACTATTTGATGACAGGCCACTACGACCCACAAGGCGACTCACTGGACTGCAGCAACATGTTCCACGCACGCCCGATGGCGCTGCTGGAGCTGGTGACGATGATTAGCACGTGCACGCACCTTCGCCACGTTGATTTTAGCTGGAATAACCTCCACAGCCTTTCCGTGATTCAGGCGTTTTTAAAGGTCGCGACGAAGCACCCAACACTGCGTTCCATCGATCTCTCGCACAACCCCATTCCGGCGGTGGCGGGCCGCGCCTTGGTACGTCTGGCACGCAACCCGCTCTCTCACGTGACGACCATTAACGTGGGTGACACCGGAATCAGTGCCGAGACGATCAGTCAGATTAACAGTTTTCTAAAAGAGAAGTTGGCACCGACAGCACTGTCGCAGAGCTCGTCGATGGCAGAAATGCCGAGCAAAAATTCTTCGCAAAGCCCCGGCGACTCGCTCTTTTCATCCGCCAGTAGCACGCCTTACGGGCTACGGCCAAAGCGCACGACGTTGCAGGCGGCACCGCGACGGTCCGGTGACAAAAATGCACGCATACCGCGGCTGCCGCCCATAACTCGATTGCCCCCTATACGTCACAGCGATAAAACTCTGTGAAAAAACAGGTTTTTTTTTGTTTGGTTTTCTGAGCTTCCCTCCTCAATCAGTTTGAACGGTTTCTGAATTATATAAATAGTCTGTTATAATTGTCCCCAGTTTGTGGAATTTTTTTTATTTGCCTATTTTTTAATTTTAGTGGTTGCCTGCCATCAGACTCTGACGTGTTCCATGTCAGATGCGCTCCTGTACTCATTTCTACCATTTCGAATACAGTCTGGAAAAACAGCAACTGTATTACAAGAGGAGTCGATTTGCTTCTTAGAAAGTACAGCTGTGACAGGAAGAAGGGCGTCATACCTGTGATTTGATGCTTAGACGAGGTTTTTTATCATTATCATTTACAATTGGACAACATTGCTGCAAGTTGCTAAAGCAATCTATGCTGCGCAGATTCCTTTTTGTTTCCTCTTTGTACACTACACACAATTTTGAAAAGAGTGTTGTCTCTATTCAAAACAGCTTTTTTTTTCCTTCGTGCGCGAAATGCTATTTTTGAATTATTCACGTTTTGATTTTCTACTTAGTATCTTTCTCTTCTTACTTTACAGGGCTTTTTTGAGTAATGTTTATCATTCAATGTTTCAATGCTACGTTTCCGCAGACAAAAGAGTTGTTTTGCTCAGCAAGCTTAAATACTGGCAATGCACCGCAAGATTTAACTACATACAAATCAATTTTTTTTTCTGTCTGCTTCAGCTTCAATTTCTTTACCTTTTTGTTTTTCTATATTCACACGCTGACCCTTGTATTTCTTCTATTTTGTCTTTTTTATTGCCTTCACAAGTCTTTGGAATTGTTCTTCTGTACAGACTCTTTAGCAAGACTGAAATACAAAATGTAAATATATATTCTGTTTTCTAATGGAAATGCACTGCTGTTTCTAATACGTGGGTGCGTATTCTGGTATTACTCCTCTTTTTTTTTTGTAAAAGAAAGCTATTGCTTGTTTTCGTGTGTTGTCTCTCCCGCACGCCTTTTTTTGTTTTCCACGCTTGTATCTTAGCTTGCTAGTTTTTCATTCCTTTCTGTTTTTTTTTTTCTGTTCCACATACATAGCAACAAAAGCAAACAAGACAGTGTAGAATAATGATGATGTGTGATCAAGTGAAATCATCTCTCTCTTTTTTGGGAGCTAAAAGCAACACCATATTTATTTATAGTTTTTACGCTACTGGAAACTTGAGTGCGTATTTCCTGACGATCTGCGCTTTAACATGAGATGTGAATTAGATGTTTTTTTTAAGCAACCTTGTTTTAAAAAATCGCTCTTATGTTTTGATTTTAACAGTGCTGCGGCGTTTGCAGCTCTCTGCAATTGTGTTTTTTCACTTTCGATTGTTTCTCAATTTCCTCTTCTGTCTTTGCTTAAACAATAATGGTACCTAATGTAACATAGTGAAGGTCAACAACAAAACCAATAAGAGTTCCCAACAAATCTTCTCTGCGCACACACACTGTTTGTCTTTGCTTCTATTCAATCGCTGCCTTTACAAAAAATGGCTGATGAGGGAAATGCGCTGGTGGTGTGGGGCAGCACCGGTCGCCGCCTGCAGTTTTCGATGCAGGACTTGAAGATGCCGGAGAGCCTGCGGAGCGACCCGCATTACCACTTCTACGAGAAGCAGTGGGACGCTGTGGCGAGCTTTTGGTTCAATCGCGTGTTAAAAGAGTCTACACTGCAGCACCTGGAAGTGGATCGCATTGTGGAACTCATTCAACAAGACATCGCGAAGCGGTGGAATAAGCGACGGCAGGAGCAGAGCCTGCATAAGAAGCGCAAACGCCTTCTGCAGGGCAACGGGCCGGCTGGCGCGCCATCCAACGCAGTGCTGCTCACCAACGTCGTGCCGCTGGAGATCTACGCCGCGTCCAGTGACGAGGAAAAGAAGGGACTCGTTCAGGCGGTGGTCGACAGGGTGGAGGCAGTCGCGAAGGAATCGGTGACGTCTCTCGACGTGCTGGTGGACAACGCACCGTTGACACCCGAGACGACGGCGGAGGAGCCGGCCGCGAAGAAGCTCAAAAGCGAAGACGCGGAAGGCAAAGAGCCGGTCGATAGGGAAGGAGAGGCTCCCACTGCAGCCAAGGCGGATAATGCGGTCTTTGATGATCGCGTAGCCATTATCTGCACTTTATCGAGTAAGGAGAAAGCTGCACTAACGATTGCTCACTTGCACGGTAGCAGATTCGATGGTCGCAGCGTCCTGTGCCGTTTTTGGGCACCTTCTTAAAGTTGAGAGGGGTTTTGAAATCCCAAATTGCGTGAACATGACGGGCAGCCAGACTGTATATTAAACGATTGACTTTTAAACTATGGTGGATTTTACACGAACCAAATCTAAGACCGATACGAGAGCTTTTTGAATTTAATTCTTAACAACCGGGTTTGAGACAATTAAAGCACTTTTACTTTTCGACCTGGGAGATGCACTGCAAAAAAAAATCACGCACTACACAATAATAACAATAGTAGTTATGGAAACTAACTTAACAGCAGCATTTATATATCTTTGGTGATGACATTAAATAGCATTTTCGTTTCTATTGGCGAAATTGTCAAAAAGTTTAGGTCGTTTAATTTCTGCTTCTTTTCTTTTTCTTTTCGTCATCTGGCCTTCTTTTCTTTTACAACTCCCACATTTAAACACACACACACACGCACACACACACAGAAGAGCGGAAGTTGTGTGCTCGCACTGACGGACCAACGCAAAGCCACACCCTTGCGCAGATAACCTGACCCGCCCCCTTTCTTTTCTCTTGGCAACTCGTGTTACCAATTGACGCTTAAGAACGAAAAAAGGTGAGCGCCACAACTCATTATTATAACTAGTAGAAGTATGCGTCGTATCGGCAGCTGCACTGCGACGTCCGGCGTCTGCACGGTGCCGTGCTGGTCGGCGCTGCGCTGCGCTACGACGGGTGATCAGCACAGCTACAAGCCTGGCCGAGTAGCCAAGGGACTTCGCTCTCTCTTTGTGGCTCTCACACCAGCTGCGATGAAGAAACGCATTGCAATCCGCATGCAGACCGGAATGGAGCGCACGGAGGAGTTGGAAAAGGAACAGCAGTGGTTAAAGAAACACGGCTCACCCCTTCAAGTTATGGGCCTGCCAGACCACGCGGAGTTGATTGAAGTCCGCGCACGCTACCGCACGCTGGTGCTGGAGACGCACCCAGATACAGCCAAGACGACCACCGGCGAGTCGGAGTACGCAATCTTGCAGACGGCGTACAAGATGTCTATAAATCCAGTTAGTCTGTGGCACCAGAACGGCGCGGCGCCGGTGCTGTACCGGCAGCTGCTGACAGCATCGAAGCAGAAGGTGCGCCGTCTAGATCGTGTGCGACTGTTTGCCATATTTTCCTACGCTGTGATGGCGATCATTGTGCTGTTCTTTTCGATGGTGGTGGTGACGAGCGGGCTGGAGGCGGCGCTTAAGTTTTTTGACCCGGAGTTTTATCAATTTATGATCCAGCAAGAGAAGGAGGAGGAGCGGAAGCGGCAGGCGGGCGAGTACGTGGACACCGACCCAAAGCGCCTAGCCCCTACGGCGGTGCGTCGGCTGCTCTTTCCGGGACAGTACATCCATGAGGGTGCTGATTCCGATGAAAGTAAGAAGACCGATTGATGAACAAAAACGCGCACGTCATGCACCTTCTTATATGAACTGCTTTTTACAGTTTTTTTTTTTTGCTTTCGTTAAAGTCTGCCATAGGGTAGGAAAAAGAGAACACTTGACACAACAACAAATTTCGATAAAGTTTTATTAACCCCTCCTTTTTTTTTTTGGTAGTACAATTGGTTGTTAAATACGTTTGGCGTTATACTTTTTTTTTCCCCTTTTTTTTAATTTCACAGAATTAATTTTGGTGACAGAGTGTGTGATTGCCTGTCTTGCAGCTTCTGTTAGCACAACTATTAACTAAAATTTAAAGAATACTGAAAAGTAGTTATCAAGCTGGTGAAGCGTGTCGTTCTGACAACTGCATTGCTCATGCAAAACATTTTCAAGTTAAGTCAAAAGCTGCAACGCCGCATAGATTGAAAAGAGCTTGCGGCTTGTGTTGCTCGGTGTGTTTGTGCACCGTCTATGTTTACAAAAAGAAAAAAACGTAAAAACAAATTCGAGGAGTTCTGAGCGAGAACTTTATCCTCCTCTTTGCTCTTAATGCTTTTTCAATGCTTGTGTCTTCTTCATTTCTGCTTATTTGAGCCTTTTTTTTTCTGTTTGTTTGATTTGTCTCCAATAATCCAAAACTTAGCTGCCTCTTGCGGCCGCGCCATAAAATCGAGTTTTTTATCTGCTGTTTTTCTTTGTTGCTTTTTTTTCCCCCTCTTTTTCGCCATTCGAACCATTTATCATACGTAGTAGTTACGAATTGCTTTCAAAAACGTATATAGCTTTCTCTCCTTTTGATTTCAAAGCTTAGTGTTCTCCTTTCTTTTTGTTTTTAATTTCGAAGCGGTGCACTGTTTGTACGTTATTTGCGCAAGCAAACACTGGTGCTGACCTATAAACCAAAACACACAAAAATACACTTTACGCAAAAGCGCAGGTAAGCGTGGATTATAGTGGGCATACACTCTCACACACAAATTCATACCCGCACACAAGGTGTTGACTGATTCATTTTCGCCTTTATTGTGACAGCTGACTCTTTCTTTCTCAGACTTGCGTGGTGCTAATTCTAGTGCTATAGTTTGTAGGTTGTATTCATATTGACAAAGCAGTTTGGAAAAAAAAATCTTCTTCTCAAGAAGGATGCCTTTCCCGCCCAAGAGCCAGCCGTCGCCGATGGGCGCTCAATTCCCTTCCGTTGTCACCGCCGTTTCCCGCAACGCCAGCTGTGCCAACTTGAGCGACGTTGGCAACGACAACAGCACCGGCGAGGGCCTCGAGACCTTCGACGTTGGCGAGTACCATTTTACTTCGTGCCCCATCTGCTTAGAACACTTCACCCTCGACAATCCAGCTATTTTGCTGAAGTGTGAGCACGGATTTCACCTGCAGTGTCTGGAGTCGTGGCGCCAGCGTTCCTCGGTGTGTCCGATGTGCTTTATGCCCGTTGTCGGGGATGAGGGGCGGATTATGACTTCCGCCGATGCACGCCGGCGGCGACGGCTGCGGCACAAAGCCGGTGACTCCGCCGAGAAAAGTGTGCTGATCGACGCGGCATCGACGCACGGCTGTGGCGGTGCGGGCTGTGTACCGGCTGACTTTGACGTCACCCCCGCCGCAGAACACGAGGGCGAGACCGAAGTGTTCGTTGTGTCTTCCGCGGAAGATGAGCCGCACAACTGCCTGTGCAAGATGTGGTGCTGCTGCTGTTGCTGCTGCTTCTTTTCTTAGCATCCGACGGACAGTCACGACGCAAAATGCTCAACGCCGTCTCTTTTTTTTCATTTCACCCTCTTCGTGTGTGTATACAATCACTTTAAAACAAAATAAGTAAAATTTTTGTTTTCAAGTTGCTGTTCCTCTCATTTTATGTCGTTGATGATTTGATTTTGTGTCGTTGGGTACAGCTGCTATTGCTGCTGCCTATTTCATTCCTGCATCATCATGCGTCACATAAAGACTCGCTTTCACCCCTCAGAGGGCTGACAAAGCACAGGAGGAGCTGCTAAAGCTGTGGGAGTCTTTTTTTTTTTTGCTAAATGTTCTTTCTTGCTTTCCTCTCCGTTGTTTAACACACTGCTGCATCGTGTGATTCTATGCTCTGCATAAACAGAGACTACCACTTACACGTCCATAAATTAAAGTTGGTGCATCTCTCAAAAGTAAAACACTCGTGAGAGTCTTTTTTTTTCGCTCTTTTTTCCTTTTCTTTCTAATACGCTTTTTTCTTTTTGCTGTTCTCACTGATCTTTTGCTCTAGTACCTTCTAACTGAGCATCTGCTTTATCTCTCTATAGTGTTCTCTCTCCATCACTATTATTGTTATTATTATTAGGTTTTGCCCTTTTCTTAATTTTTTGTGCCGGTTATTCTCTCTCGTTGCTTCATTTCGCTCTTTGTTCAGCAGCGCTTATAACTACGGATTTCTGTCAGAAAACAATCCGCTTTCCGTCAGCGTGTAATCTTATTATCTTACTTCTCTTCTTCACAGCGGTATATAACTTTGTCTTTTTTTTCCAATTATTAATTTGTTGTATTCATATTATCTTTTTTCTTTTGTTTTGCTGAACTGTTTACTCCGTCACAGATGTATTAACGAACACAGAGGCAAGCGTGGGCCGCGGATACACTCGCAATACTATGCATTTTGCGAGTCCAGCTGCCGCGAGCTGAGTACAATGCACGTTTCTATTCTTGCTTAAACCTTTTTTTCTGCAAATTTTTTGACTTGGCGCGTTTTGCGTATTCTCTGCGTTGCTCTTCTTACCCGCAATGTTAAGCTGCATTCTTTTTGGATTCACACATCCACAAAAAATCTGCTTGTTTGTGCGCTCTGCGTAGCACTTTTCATCCTTTCTTCTCCCGTTCGTTTTTTTTTTTTCAAGTCTTTCTGCTTTAATTGAATGTTTTTGTTTTCATGTAATGAAGGCGGAAGTGCCGCCTTTTGATCTCTTGCTCTTTCTTTTCCGATTATGATTCAGCGACGCCGGTGTAGAAATAACGACACAAACTTCATCAAAACTAAAAACAGCCGCTTAAATAGGTTAGGGTCTTGACTTTCTATCTTCAATCTTGGAAAATAGCACAAACTGCTTTTAAAATGAAATAGACGCCGTTTATAGAACAAGAGAATTGGTGTAAAAGATCACCTTTACTTTTGCAAAGCTCAAAACAGGCATACTGCAATGTATGCACATAGAAAAATTGGGTGTGTTAGCCTTCAACATCAAAAAAAAAAGAGAGAATGTTATGCCAGGTCAATCCATTTTGTAGTCTCAGTCCTTATTCTCTCTTAAAACCACGTTCTATGCTTTCCCTCGCTTTGCGCAAACGGCACTCTTTCAACATCATTGCGCTCTGCGTTTGTATTTATAGTTGACACATTGGCATTGACGTCTCATCATTGTCTTCTGCGGTGTGTCGGCCTTGTGTTGTTGCATACGTGACCGATAGGGTCTTTTATTACACTGTTTTGTGTGAAGAATTAATAACCCAGTCTCGTTTCCATAATATCACCCACAATCAAAGCCCTAACATAAATCAAACAAAAATTCTCTTTTCCAATCTCGAAGCGTTTAACATAGATGAGGACAAACTACCAGACCTCTGCCAAACTTTTGCCCACCATATATATTTAAGCCTTCGCGCGTCTCCATCTTTTAGTTTGTAGCGGGTGTGTCTGTACACCTGCGCCGCTGGCTCTCTTTTCAACCATTTACCGCATTAAACTGATGCCCGGGCGTCCAGAGGACCCGCGATGGGCCGTCTTCATAACGTGCGTCGTGAGTCACCTGCCGATGCTCTTCACTGTTGCGCTGCTGATGCGACGGCAGATGCGGCAGGAGTGCGTGATGGGCTTCTTTGCGGTCTTGGTCTCTTTCATGTATCACACCTGTGAATGTTTCAACTCGGTGCTTTTCCTCTCCGAAATGCACTGGCACCGCCTGGACAACATTGGGGCCATCACATCGGTTGGCTGCTCCTGCCTGCACCTCGCGTGCCTGGAGAATCGCGCCGCTCTCGAGTACATCCAGTCTGCTGTTCTCTTCACAGTCATCATCTTGCAAGAGGCCGCCCCGTGGGATTTGCGGTACACCGTGGCACCCGTCAGTGTGTGTATTTGCATCCCCATCATTTCTCATATTCTGTACCCCCGCCGCCGCCAAGGTCTCATCGTGCGACGGCTCTGCATCGGACTCGTCGCATGCGGCTTAGGCGTGGTGTTCTTTGCGATTGGTTTGGACGATCAAAACGACCCATTTCGCATGTTTCATGGCCTCTTTCACGTCTGCATCGGCATCGGCATCTTCTTCTTCTTTAACTCCCTGCGACGACCGCTGGAGCGGCGAAAGAGCCCCCTGCAGTCGCCACGTTACGACGAGCCTATTGCGGTGGTGGTCAACATGTAGGCGTGGAGATATGTGTGTGGGGTGGTAAAGAGGCGTGACTACCGTTTTGCAAACCGCATGACGGTTGTCAAAAATGCCATTTTCAAAATTCTTTTTTTCTGTCGCAGACGGCGACTCAGCTTCTTTTTATGCACAACAACGATTAAAAGTCTCATTTATCTTTCTTGCGTCATTGTTAACTAGTAGTAGCGGTAGTCTAAAGTTGGTGTCATGGATTTCGATATGGTAAAAGTAGCGTTAGCGTTGAGTGCCTGTGGATTTCGTGTGCATAGTGGCACAATAACCTCAGCAACAAAAGGGTACTCAAAAAAGCTTTCTTTTTTTATGTTTGGAAACTGGATCTTGTTCTAAAATCTTCTTGCACTCCAGTCTTCCGCAAACCTATGCCAGAAAAGAAGAAGGAAGAAAACAGCCTCTCTGGTGAACAAGCATCTCACTCATTTTTGCAACTCAACCATCTGTCTTCTCCTCGACACTCCCTTCTTGTCTTTTCCTCTGACGTTCTGACGTGTCAAACACATATTTAACACCCTTTACTCTTCTTTTTTTTTTTTACTAGGTGCACTACATACAAAAAGGAGAAAAAAAACCAGCTTTTTTTGTTAGAGTTGTGCTTCAACTCTTGCGTAATATTGCATAGGAGTGTCAACATCATTAAATCAGTTTTGCTGCGACAAAAAGTTAAATATTTTTTTTCTTGATTTTTATTTTTTTTTAGGTTGGTTTTTCTACGATTTTCTGTTTTGACCACGTCGAGATCCCAATTGTTACTTCGGCCCTCAGGTTTTTTTTTTTTTGCATCCACTTTGATCCCCTTGTTTTGCTTTACCCTCGTTTATACTCTTCCGCACTGCTTGTACGCGTGGAAAAGTGAGTGTCTGTCTGTGGGTCCACACATCAAAAACATATCTTAACCAAAATATCCACATTTGAATCTGCTTCTGAATTTCCTTCGCAATGCGGGAGGGTGAAAGTCCGTTCATTCTCTTCGTCACGACGGTGCTTAGTCACCTTACGATGCTGCCCATGCCGTACTTTTTCTACAAGCGCGGCTACGTGATGGAGCTGTGCGGTGCGCTCTTCGCTCTGCTGGTGTCTTTCATGTACCACTCCGCCGAAAGTTTTGACACCTCCCTTTTTCTCACAGAGAAGGAGTGGCACCGACTGGATAACATCGGCATTGTTTCGATGATGGGGATCTGGGACGTTTATCTTTGCTGTTTTACGAACCCCTTTGTGGACATGTGCTGTAAGTGCTTCTGCATCTTCTTCACCCTTATCATGCAGCAGAAGCATCCATGGGATGTCCGCTTTACGGTAGCACCGATTATCCTTTTTAGCATCTTCCCCATTTCAAAGTACTGCTTTGTGGAGCAGCGCCTGCCGGTAGTCAACGTGCGGTACCTCCTCACGGGCATCTTCTTTGCCTGTTTTGCCATTCCCTTCTTTATTTTAGGGCTCAACGACCGCGAAGACCCGTACCGCATGTACCACGGTGGGTGGCACTTCTTCATGGGCATCGGTTCCTTCTTTTTGTGGTTGATGGTGAAGCACCCTTCCAGCTACGGCGGTGCTCTGCGGCCGCAGAACAGCATATCGCTGAAAGGTGACGCTGCGTTGTGACGCCAGATCTCTGCTCTGACAGACTTTTAGTTTAAGAGAAAACAAGGGTGTACCTATCTCTGTGTCAAAANGTGATGTAGGTTGCTCTTTGACTTGTAAACCTCAACTAAGGCCCTTTTTTTTCCTACAAATTGTAAAGAAAATCAACAGAGCTTTTCTTTTGTGCTAAACGAAACAAAGCATTGCCTTTGTGCGTGTGCTGGTGACAATCTTTAAATGCCTCCTTTTTCAGCAACATCGCCTTTCCTTCAAGTCTTTAATGCTTTGTTTTCTACAGATATCTCAATAATAGATGTTCCTTTTTTCCCACTCTGATACTTTTCCTACTTGATTCTTTGTGTTTCTCTTTTTCTTCTTACTTCTCTTGAGACTGAGCGGGAAACGAAGGTTGTAGCCAAGACAGTCTTTGCTACTTTATTTAGAAAAAAAACTTCTTTAACCACATTTAAGTGCAGCTCAGCACGCACACGCACACACAAAGGTTGCACAACTATCTAACTTCCTCTTTTGCCGATATGCAGCTTTGTGCTTTGCGCATGCCTAAAGCTCAGCTTCGCTGCCTGCTGCTGGGACTCGTGGTGGCAGTTCTCACGTTCTGCGCCGTCGCGGCCAGCGCGTCTTTGCTGACGGAGGTGCCACCGGAGCAAACATTTCTGTTGCACCGCCGCCACATCGGCGCGACAGGCGACAACGAGTTGCGTGCTATCACTCGCGGCCTTCCGACTGCCACATCTCCGAACGTGTCGCTGGAGCAACTACACGGGCTCTCGTCGCGGCAGCTCAGCCGCATGTTGAAGGACCGCAACAGCGACTGCTACGGCTGTGTGGAGCGGCGTGACTTGGTGCAGCGCGCCTTCGAGGTCCAGCAGCTGCCCACAATGGATGAGCGCGTGGCGTGGCAGCTGACGGTGTCGGACCGCGGCCTGATGACCATGGCGGCTCGGCAAGACAACATCGCCTCCATCACGGGATCTTTTCTCAACTCGGACTGCAGGTTTTATAACGGCACAATTTACTGCCAGCCACGCGAGATTTGAGCAGCGAATGTTGTGTGAAATTGTGATACTTTTTTTTTCTCTATCTTTGTGTTTTCATCTGCTTTCTTTTTGTCTGTTGCTCTTGAGCAACACATTTTTCCTTCTTTTTCCTCGGGTGTAAAATTTGGAGTCGCAGTGTCTGTGCTTTTATCACCGTCATTGAGAAACCAAAGTTTTGTTTTTCTGTTATAATACCTGTTGTCAAACGCATTTTTTTCTTTTTCTCCTATAGCTATTCTGTGCGCTAGGTTTTGCTTCATTGTTTCACTTTTGGCAATTCGTTAATTTGGTGACATGGGCATTTTCACCACCAAAAAAAAAAAGCAATGAGAAGAGATCACCTCGTCTTGGCTTTCCTACTATGTGTCTCTGTTTTCGATAGTAGAGAATCATTGACTCTGCGTCATCCGTGCTATCAATATAGCTCTCTCTGCTGTGTAAGTTTTAACCACGAGCTGGAAAATAAAGCCAGCGAGCTATTTTCTTGCTTGTCTATTAAGAGATACAATAAAATTTTAGCCTGCTTCACACATTGAGAAGTAAGTTACATGATTGCGGCTGGAGTTTGAGCATTTAGCTCTACCACAACCTTTATTTTGGACAAAAGAATTTTATTTTCGATAAACTCTTTCTGCTTCCTTTTCTTCTGTTTCCGCTTTTTCTTCAACTACTCGCTGCTCCCTTAAAACACACACTCAAATACATATGTTATCCAGTAAGTTTTCTTGTTTAAGTTGTTGGCTTTTTATCTCACTCTTTCTGTTTCTTCCACAGTACCCTTGTGCACGTTAACCGTTAAAACCTTTTTATTTTTCTTTACCTTCGCTCCACGCGAATACTGTCTTCTCAATGGACCGCGCAGCTACGGCCGATGCGCGTGCGCGCAGCAGCCTCTCGAAGGCGCAGGAGCACATGAAGAACGACGACATCAAGGACGCCATCGAGGCCCTTGCGGCGCACCTGCAGAACAACCAGCTCACGAAGATCGGTTTTGAGTGCCTGGAGCTGCTCGCCGACCTGGCGCTGACGAAGGACAAGCCGGAGGTGGCGAAGCTGATCGAGGTGCTGCGCCGCTGCCGCTCCGGTCTGCGTGGGTCGCAGCACCTTGAGGACAGCGTGCAGCGCATCGTCGACCTTGTCATGACGCGCATCCGCCAGATGTGCGTGAACGCGCGGGAGCGGGCGGAGGCGCTGCAGAACCGCCCGTCCGAAGGCGACAAGATGCTGGCCGCCATGAACGGCATTACCCTCGCCGCCTTGGCGGAGGAGCGTCACGTGCGCCCCTGCCAGCACGCCCTTGGCCGCCTTATCCGCCACTTCTGCGGCAACAACACTATTGGCTTTGCGAAGAAGCTCACTTTTATCTTCAACAAGACGGTGCGCCAGTTCCTCTCCATGTGCAAGGAGTTTAACATGCCGGGCTGCCTGCTGGACATCAGCACGGCGGTGGCACGCACGATTTCCCGCATGGCCCTCGACCACCTGACGGAGCGCGACGACCCGCGTTCTCGCAACGCGGTGCAGGAGATGCGGAAGGAGCGTGCCGACTTCCTCTCCTCGACCGCGGCGGTGACGGAGATGGTGGAGACGCTGTGCTGCCTGCTGAACGACATCTGCAGTCTGCGCCAGTACGGCAGCGCCTTCGACGTTCTCTCCTGCTTGAAGCGCCTGTGCGACAACGTCCAGCGCAAGGAGGATCTCACCGATGTCGTGTCCGGCGCCTACGAGACGATGAGCGACATCTTCTGGACGTGCTCCCTCGCCAACTACCACGCCTACTGCCTCAGCACGGCCGCCTCGCTGAAGCGGCAGGAGAAGCGCGGCCCCCTCGCTGCCCGTGCCGTCGTCGCCGCGCTCTGCGTGACAGAGGCCGACCTCGAGCTGGACCCCTTCGGCCGCCACCGCCAGAAGAGCCCGAAGATCGACGACTTGTTCGACTTCCCCGCGACGACCAAGGCGAGCCTGCTGGAGCAGCTGAAGGCGAAGAACGTCTACGGCCTCGCGCCGCCGGAGATTACGAAGCTGGCCGCCAACTTGGAGGATGCCTCCTTCACGGACTTCACCGGGCTGCACAAGAGCGTTACGGCGCTGACGACCACCAACGGCGACCTCGCCCGCTACGGCGATGAGCTGCACAAGGTGATTCTGCGCTACCAGCTCGAGTGCCTCGCGGTGAGCTGCAACCACATCGACGTGCTCACGCTGGCGGCGTACAACGGCAACCTGACGGCGGCCGAGTACGTGAACAGCATCGAGCCCGTCATCCTCGATGATGACAGCGTCAACGTGGAGATCGACAGTCGCACCAACACCCTGTCCTTCAGCGACTCCTCGAAGGCGAAGATGCTCAACTTTTACAACGCCATCGTCGCAAACGTCGACACCGTCCCGGCGAGCTCGACCTGCGCCTCCACCGGCCGCTACTCCGATTTCACGCAGGCCGGCGCGTCGGCCCCGAAGAAGCCGATCACCATCACCGCTGCTGACCTCAACGCCGCGCGTGACCGCAGCAACAACGTCTTCAAGCTGCAGAAGGCGTGCATCGACACCAAATCGGAGCGGACGAAGCGCAAGGAGCAGGACGAGCTCAAGAAGAAGGCCGAGGCCGTGAGTGAGCGCCGTGCGCAGGAGGTGAAGAAGAAGGAGGACACGCAGAAGGCGTACATCGCCGAGCTGTACCCGGAGTACCGCGAGCGCCAGCGCCAGGAGCGTGCGAAGGAGGTGCTGCGCAAGCTGCGCATCAAGTACCCCGGCTTCAAGGTGGACGACTCCATTGTCTACCGCAGCGCCGCCTCCTTCGAGGACGAGCTCACCCGTCTCCTTGCCGCCTTCAAGCGTCGTGGCGTCGATAACGATCGCAAGGACATCCTGCAGGCAAACTTGTACGAGCGTGCCCTGCGCGCGTTGGAGATTCCGGCGCGCAAGGCCCTCGATGCCGCCAACGAGGAGCACAACCGCGCGGAGCGTGCCGCAGTGCGGGAGAACTACCTCGCTGAGCACCGCCGCGAGTACGATCGCCGCAACAACGAACGCCAGATTCTCTCCAAGTTCCTCGAGGACGCCGAGCAGTTCGAGGAGACGTGGCGGGAGCGCGCGAACGTCGGCAAGCGCTCGAAGCTCGACGACCAACAGCGCCTGCTCGACGAGGAGAAGCGCCGCCTGGCGGAGCAGTAGGGTGGCTTGTGTGTTACAAAGATATTTGTCTGTGGAGCTACAAGCATGTGGCGCGTTTGTGTGTGTTTTAAAAACTCTCTGTGCATAATTACGTACACGAGGGCAAGATAACGTACTGCTGCGTGCGTAAGCTTCAACGGTGAAGGTATTTCTGTCTTTTTTGTGTGTTCACTGTTAGTGGTTTCAGGGACGCTCCCAGAAGTCAATCTATATTCCATTTGATATGCCTTCTTGTTATGTTTTGTTTTCCGTTCTCTTTAAGGTTTATTCATTTATTTTGGTCTTCTAGTAATTAAATCTTGTTTATGATAGTTGTTAACAAAATGCTGTTTTCTATCAAGTGTGCGATATGGCTGTTTTCTTGTTGTTCGATTTGTGCATGCAATTTTTGGAGAAATTTGACGATACACTATTTGTGAATCAGACTTCTTTTTTTTCTATGTTTCGAGACCCACATTTTTGTTTTTTTTTTCTTGCTGGTTTCTAAAAAAAGAAAGAAAAATCTTCTGATATGGTGTAAGCGATCTTGATTAGTTGGGAGCGTTAACTTTGGGTTTTAAATTTAATGTTTTACCTTTTTAAGTTTAGGATAAATTTACCAAAAAAAAAAGTGCGAGAAAAAGAAGTTATCAAATAAGGCGCTTGCGAGGACAGCAGTTCTACGAAAATGAACTGCGCAACTTGCAAAATGTGGTAGGATCGCCTATATCTTTCATCAACTCTTTTATCTGATAGGGTGATGAATAGGATAAGTTGGTATTTACCCGAAGAGAAGTAAGCTATTCTTTCGAAACCGTCCTCTTACAAGGTTCAGTTTTAACTTTTCAGAAAAAGAGGTAGTGCATTTCTTTTAAGAAGCAACATTGACAGGTTTGCATAGTGGAAGCTGGCGCAGAAAATTCTGAGGTGCCTCTATGAAAAATAAGAATGTGGCTTCTAGATGTTTTCATGAATTCTGGTTTAAAAAAAAAAACTAAATACTGTTCTCACAAAAGCTTTACTTTTTTTTCTGGCATCTGCGTCTCCCCTTCTTTTTATTACACACATATCT
>MDUD01002134.1:12838-40459 GCA_002216565.1 Crithidia mellificae | reverse complement strand
AAAGCACACTCTGTGAATTAGTTATGTGTATAAAAGAAAAGAAAAGGTCAGTAAACAAAGGTCTTGAAGACAGCTTGCAAAATGAAGACAGAAAGCTCTAAACTTACGCTTCTGATCTAATGAAAAAGCAAACGCAAGACGCGACGGAGAGACGGAGAAGACGCAACGGCGCCGCCAAGTGACACGGTGGCTGGTGCTTTCCGCAACGCAGCACAACTCACGCTTCGCTTGCTGTGCAATGTGGCGGCGCAATTCGATCTCGCTGCTACGGCTGCATTGGTGGTGGGGATGGTGTTCGCAATACTCAACCGTTGTGTCTGCAGCTGCCCACGCTCCAGAGCGCTCACGTGGCTGAGCTGCTTGCGAGTTTGATGCATCGCCCCCACGGCCTGCTCCGGCAGCGCCGAAACACGTTTTGCAGGCACCACCGGACAACTCGCGCTGCCGTCAGCCAAAGCTGCACCTGTACTCGCCTGCGCGGTGTCCCCTCCGTGACTCTTCTCACCCGCTGCACGATGCGATGGGCACGGCGGCGCAGACGCAGTCGATGTGTCCTTGCTCGCACTGGACGGTGCCGCCACCTCAGTTGCTGATCCGGACCCGCCAAGGGTCTGCCGCCGGTCCGTCCACCAGGCGGAAAGCGCCGCCCACGGCTTCGACCACGCCACCCACGCCGGCGTCAGACACTCGTACCCCCGGGTGACGGCCACCATCAGGTCGTCCGGCAGGTGACGGGCACGGGTGGAGGCCAGCAGACGCTGGTTCAGCGCAGCGACTTCAGCGGTGTTCCCTGCAGCAGCGGTAGTCGCAAAACTATCCACCGCGCTGGCGCTTGTGCTGTCGGAGACCGCAGCTGCAGAGGTAGGGTCTACCACGGGAACAGGCGTGGGCTCCGGTGCCATGGAGTACACCACCCCGGTGGGCGTCTGCGCCGCCAGCCGCCGTGCCCCCACTTCGCGTCGCGGCAGCACCATCCACTCTGCGCCGTAGCCGTGCACCTTCAACCCCAAGCGGTGCAGCAGCTGGTGTTCGTTCCACGCGCGCGTGGCCACCTGCCACTCCGCCGGCGCACGGGTTTTAAAGGCGTGAACCATCTGCGTCAGCGGGACACCGACAAAGTCGCCCGAGGAGGGGCCGGCGGCGTGTGCGCGGCGGGCCAGCGCGAGTTCACGCGTGGAGACGGCCATGAGACGGTAGAGCACCCGCAGGGGCAGCTCCGCCGGCTCGCCCTCACCGTCCTCGCCCTTCTCGTTGCTCTGCTCCGTCACCCCCGCTGCGGTGTTCTGCGGATCCACTGGATGGGTCCTCTTCATTGTCTTCGTCGGCTCCGCCTCCGCCCCTGCGGTGCCGGCGAAGACGCAGCAGTGCCGCACGTCGTCCTTCAGCAGTGACAGCAGCCCGCGGTACAACTCCGTTTGCACCCGCAACGTTTTTGTCACGCCCATGTGACGGCCCAAGTTTAAATTCTCCTCGTACGGGTCCTCGATGCAGAAGGAGTAGCGTGTTGTGGTGCGGCTGCGACGCGCCGCCGCGCTGCCCTGCTCACCACCGCCACCACTGCCCCCATTACCCGGCACACTCGGCGCTTGCATCTGTGAATGTGATAATGGTGGTGGTGGTGGTGGTTGCTGAAGGGTGTTGTTTGAGAAGAGGCCGTTTGCAGACGAGTCGATTCCGCCGCCGCCAATAGCCCCCATCGGCACCGCCACGTCTTCCACATCCCACCCCAGCTGTGCCTTCGTCGTCACCCCGGGTCGGTTCAGCGAGACGACGTTGTGCTCCCAGTCAAAGTCAAACGCGTAGTAGTAGAAGAAGCCGAGCAGCAACTCGCCCGCCTCCGCCTCCATCGCCGCCCGCTGCGCCGCCGTCCAGCTCGGGTCCACCATCGCGGCGTACTCGGGGTCGCCGGAGACGTTCCCGCGCAACGAGGCTGGGATGTCGGCGGTCGGGCTCACGTACGGGATGACGCCGTGGTGGACGAGGTAGTAGATCCACATGATGTTGATCGCGTAGCTGGTGAGGTAGCCGTTGACCGAGTTGTTCACCCCGCTGCTCTTCGACCAGTCCTTCAGCACCAGTGCGCCGGGCCGCGCGCACGGGTGGCTCAGGAGGTAGCGGCGCAGCAGGTGCGAGTTGCGGATGCCAAAGGCGCGGAAACTGAGATCGAAGTCCATGCCGTAGAGCTCCGGCCTGCACTCCTCATGCAGCGGCTGCACGCGCGCCCGCATGCCCGGCGTCACAAAGTGCAGCGGACACGTCGCCGCCGCGACGGCGTTGGTGGTGGTGTCGAAGGTCACGCAGCACATGTCGCGGGTGCGATTCCACCACACTTGCTGCACGGCTGCCGTGCCCACGGCAAGGCGGACGCCGGCTTCGAGGACGGCGCTGTCGAGGGCCGTGGCGGGCAGGTTGAGGGTGTAGCGCACGCTTCGCGCGATGATCAGCTCTGCCTCCAGCTGCGTCGTGTCCGCCTCGCCCAGCGCTGCTGCTCCGCCGTGCTGCGCTGCTGACGTTAAAGCTTCTTCCTCCGCAGCGCTGTCGTCTAAAAGGCCGCCGCTCGCCGTCGTTGACCGGTTGGGAGTGGCGGAGCTGCTGCTGGTGCTGCTGCTGGTGCTGGTGCTGCTTCGGTTCACGCTGTCGGCAGCCCTCTGCGCCTCCGCGCGCAACCGTCGCCGCTGCTCGTCGGTCAGCCGAATCGGCAGGGAGGCGTGGTGCTTGATAATCGGCACACGGGCGTGGCTAATGGGCTCCAGGTTAATGAACGAAAATCCAGCCCGGCGCAGCAGCTCCGTGATGCTGCGCACCGCGTTCTTCTCCGACGGTGGCCAGAGCCCCGCCTCCAGCTCCGCCACGTCGACCACGGTGAAGTCGATGTCGGAGATGCCATCCCACACGCCAAAGGCGACGGAGCTGCCAAAGATAAAAACACGCGCGTTCGGGTGCCAGCGCTGGACGACCAACTCCAGCTGCGCCCGTGCGCGGTGGGCCTCGGCCATCTTGGCTGCCCCGGCATCGCGCTGATTCGCCACGCGAAAGACGGCCGCGCCCCACTGCTGGATGACGGCTTGCTTGCGCGCACGCACCTGCGACCAGACCGGCACCAGCTTCTCCGCCACGGCGCGCAACCGGCTGTAGTCCGCCAGCGCATCGCCGTGCTGCGTCAAGGCGTGCCGCTCGAGATCTTGGTAGGAGGAGGCCACGTAGTGCAGGCAGGCATCGCAGGTGTAGAGACTGACCGGCGTGTGGGGCGTTGAGGGTGTAGAAGAGGCAGAGGTGGTGGTGTAGGCAGGCACGCCCTTTCCGCTGTTGTTTGAGGCGGCAGATGATGATGCTGGCTGCGAGGAATGGGCAGGAGAGGTCAACGGTGCCTCGCCCTCCATCTCCGCGTCTTCAAAGGTGACGCCAACGGTGTTTTCCTCCAAATTGGACTCCACCTCGGCCTGCGGCTGTGAATAGTGGCGGGCACGCGTCGGCGCTGCTGATGCCTCGTTGTTATCCTCCGCTAAACTGGGCTGCGCAGAAGATGATACCGTGGCTGGGGTGGAGGCAGAGGGTGCAGAGCTGGTGCTCTTCGCTTCTTTCTGCGCAGTCAATTTATCTCCATCTTCTTTTTCACTTGAAGCGAAGTTAGTGTTGTTGCTGCTGCTCGCTTCACTGCCTGTTGCGCCACTTCGACGCCGCCGAACGAGTCGATCACGAGGGGAAGAAGAGGAAGTCGAAGGAGAAGAAGACGCGGAAACGGCTGAGGTGCTGGCTTCTGGCCCTGTGGACACCGCATTATTTGTCTTGTCCACGTTGTTAGATAATGAGGAAGCAGGCGGTGATGACGCCGTTGGGGCTTTGCCACTGGCGCTTTGGCTGTTGAAGAGAGCAGCGTATTTGCTCATTTTTCTTCTTTTTTGTCTAACCGAAAATATTCTGAACAAGATATATTAAACAACTCGCTCAACGGCAACAATAGAGTGCAGTTTTGAAAGGAGACAGCGAGTAAGCAAAGAATGAAGAGTTCTGTGACGAAAATTGAAAAGTAGAGAAGACAGAAGAATAGGGTTTTTTTTTCGACAAACAACAAAAAAAGCGGTTTAAAGAAAAGAGAACCGCCGAAAATAATAATCTAAATGGAACGAGGAAGAGTTTGTGTAGAGTACTATTGATTTTTTATAATTTCAGTGAACAGTGATTGTGTTTTATAAGGAAGAATGGCAGGCGAGGTAAAGCAGGGGAAGATGACAGTAAAGCATGTCGATTAGGCAGAAAAAAAAAAGAAGTCGCTTGCAATACCATGCGCAGCGGTGAGTAGTGCTTTTGATGTGACGCAGACAAGCCATGAAGGAATAGTAAACTCAACAAAAAAGAAGGTTTACGAACTGGTTGACTCCCACAGTTCTGAAAGAAAATAAGAGGAGCTTGCACTTTCGGGTGAATAGGACGGCAAACCTTTTACCTTTCCGAAGACGTTTTTAACCCGAAACAGAAAAAAAATTATTAATGATTTACTATCTTTCGGCAGCAACCGTACGGAAAGAAGACAAGACACGTTTTCAAAAAGAAGCTGTGCTTATGTCGTTGAGGGGCGGAGCATGCGTGCAGTTTGATGAGCTTTACTCAACAAATCAGCAACCAAAAAAAAAGAAGCTGCACAGCATATGTAAAAGAAAAAAGAGAAAAAAAAAGGAAGAGAATCAAAGAGAAAAAATAAACTGCGGCGGTAGCTATAGAACCAATCCATGACTTTATGTGTTTTTTTTTTGTTTTAGAAGTTTTTTGTCTGAAGCGCAGCTTGGCAACGACTCGCAGAGTCACAGCTTTTTTCGGCAAAGAAAAGCAACAATGACTTGCACTAGAACGTTAAATTGCTCCGATTGCAATGCATAAAGTATGTTTTGGCTGACCAAAAGTAACTGTATTTTGTAATATCCGCGCAACATAACGTTTCGTAACGTAAAAAAAAAAAACGGTAGTATTCGCACAAAAGAAAAGAAAAAAAAAGTGAGAGAGGAAATGATGATTAGACAAACAAAGAAACCGGAGAGAAGCTAAAAATAAAATCGTTTTGGAGTAACGTGCGCTGAGGCATAACACGATGTCCAGCGCACATGCCAAGGAGAGGAGAAAAGGATAAAAGCGATGACTAAATTGAGAGACTAGTGATAATAATAATAATAATAGCGTTTGCAAACAAGGTGCAAAGAGCAAGAAAGAAAGGCCCAACACTACGTTGACGGGCAGTTGCGTTAAAACCATCAAGAAAAAAAAACATGGCGCTGCGAGACGTCACCGACTGAAAGTTGTTGACATGCACGCTGCTTTGAACCAGAAAGACAGATTTGAGTTCTGAAACTTTTAGCGTAGTGTGTAAAGGCCTATTGCGCATGTGCTTGACCAAGATATTTTTCGTTTTGTGTTTGCGTCGGTCAGACACACAAGCACGCAAGCGCACCCGAGCAAATATCTTTTCTTCCTTTTGCCTACGTTGACACAGGCGAGCTGCCTGCCATTCAACGTCTTTTTTTTTTTTCAAGGGCCTTTGCGCATGTAAGCGTAGAGCTTCTCTTTCCGCTATTTGGACCCGGGATGGAGAAAGCGTCTGAAGAGCGTTTTGGGTACACAGGAAGAATAGACTTGTTTTTGTTCTGCGTGTGTGTGTGTGTGTTTGTGTGTATTTGTTTGTGCACATTTCTCCGCTCACAACTTGCTTGGCGGCAGCTCAACGGAGTGGAGGACCACGTCTGCGTTGCCTTGCGTCTTGTCCACCAAATCCCCGTTCACGGTGTCGCTGCCTTGCGCACGCTCCATCGCCTTCTCCTTCGTGACCTTCCACGCCTTCATGTGGCGCCGCGCCAGGCGCTCAATGCACGCCTGGCGATCGCACGCAAGGAAAATCTTCACGTCGAAGCGGTCACACACCTTCGCCCACGCAGGGGTGCCACGGTAAAGCAGGTAGTTGCCTTCCACAATCACCACACCGGCCGTGCCAGGAATGCGAATATCGCGCGGCACCGGATCGCCGGTGCTGTGGTCGAAGGAGGGCACGAGGACGTCGTCGAAGATACCGCGGTCGTTAAAGTGCTTCAGCTTCTTCAGATCGCGCTTCAGCTGCACCGGGTTGAAGGTCCACTCAGCGCCGCGGCGACGCACCGCCTCCGCCGGGTCCGGCAGCTCCTGCAGCTCCTGGCGGGTGAGGTGGTAGCCGTCCATCGGCATCACCGCCACCTCAACACCGCGCTTGATATCGCGGCCTTCGCCGATGCTGAAGTACGCGTCGCGCGGGTTGCCCTCGTGCTCACCGCGCTCGGCGTCGTGGATGTCGGCTTCGCGGTACGGCGCGAGAGGGTCGGGGTGGCGCTTCAACGCCTCGCGGACGGCGTCGGCGAGAACGTTGGCTGCGGTGGATTTTCCACTGCCCGGGCGGCCGGCGACGGCCACCAGCACACGCGGCACGCGCGCCTCCGGCACGGCCGGATTGTGGTTCTTGACGCTCTCGCACTGCTGCTCGTAAACCTCGACGACCTTCGCCACAGCTTTCTGGAGCTCGGCCGCACTAACACACCCAGCCTTTGAGTCAGACATATTTTTTTTTGCAGACGGGTGTGAGTGGGTGGGTGAATATTTGTTGTAAAATTAAAGTTGGGCTTGCGTGCTGTTTTTTTTTCCTAGTTTTTTCCGCGAATGGCAAATGGGCACCTATTTCAGAAGTTGTAGTGGTGAGAAGAGTTTGGGATGTGAGTTTATGTTTTTGATGAGGTGTGTTTTTTCGTTGGTTGTATTCTTTTCAGGAAGGCTTATGCACGTGATCATTTTCGTCGTCGTACATCGCACAAAAAAAAAAATGAGACAAGACAAAGAGAGAAATGATAATAATAAAAAACGCTACAAGCTTTCATCTTGCCCCCTTTTTTTTTCGCAGAATCTGGCAGCCCTTACATTTTTCTCTTGTTTGCAAATCTGCAAATTTGCATAGCCACAAACAAAACTTTTACATTCAGTGCCTGCCTCCACGTCACCAAGTAGACAAAACCGCTAATAAGCTTCATTTTTTATCTTTTCGAGAATGCCGTTTCAGCGCGCGCGCTCAGAGAACTCACAACTTGCCACGACTAGTTGCGTTAAAAGCGTTGTAAGTACTTGCCAGCATTTTATTCTTACTTGCATCCTGTCAGCTCTATATTCTTACTACAAATGTTTTTTTCTTATATTTCTGTTCACTGATCCTTGTAAAAATAGTTGTAAAAGGCGTGTGTATGGACGCCCTTCTATCATCTTTTATTGTCTGTTTGTTTTCTGTCTTCACTCTCTCGCCCGGCGTTTACGTCGGTGAGACGCCGTCACCAAGCAGCGCAGCGCAGCTCGCCTTTCTGTTCGAGGTGGCGCGGTTGTGGGCAAAAAAAAAAATAGGGGGAAGAGCAAGAGCAACTTCAACTCTTATCCGCCGTCATATTAGGTGATTTGAAAAGAGACAACCAGAATAAAAAAACGCTGCTGCGCGATAAAGCACCTTGACAAACATGGCGCACTTGAGCATTTGCCCGTGCACAGACGTTACCGGACACTGACTGCACAAAGTCAGCTCCCCGCCACCCCACTCACCGCATCAGAGCACGAACAGCTACAAAATGTACAACCTCGCATACCCTTGTGAGGAAAGAAGAAAAAACAAATCGAGTGTGTTGAAGGGGTCTATATAGATTTTTCATACACACATGCCAACCTTTGAAAATTAACATAAATGAAAAGGAAAACCGCAGAGCTGATGCTGAAAACTCAGCTTTGGATCACCGACAGGTGCTGGGTTGAAGTTTATAACAGAATAACACACAACCTGAAAGAGCGCAAATTCGCAAGCTGTTAGCACGAGCTCAAAACAAAAGCGTTCTTATATAATCAGTTTTTAAAAAAAAAATGCGTTAGAAAACAAAAACCAAGAAAAAATCAAGATACAATGACGTTATCGGGGCTTCATACCAGAGAAGAGAAAGCAACGAGGGTCAGGAGAGAGGCAGCCGCGCAAGACCATGAAATACAAACACACACACGATAACAAACCGGCGTAGAGCGCTAAGCGTGAGAGCAAAGCGATGGTCAATCACGTTGTGCGTTGACAGCCTGCAATAATCGGGCATATGCTTTTTTTATTGAAATAAGAGAAGCATTGTCAACGTCTCTCCTCTGAAGGAAATTTCTCCATTCTCAATTGGAGTAAATGAGCGTCAAAGATTAAAGCTCACCTCTGAAAAAAAAAAAAACAAAAAAGGGAGACTAAACTTAAGATCAAAAGAGAAAAGCAAGAAGAAAACATGTTGATTATCTGCCGGTCAATGGCATGAGGAGGAGGCGCAGAGACACAGGCGCTGTCAGCTAGCTCTGCACTATCACCCGTCTCCTCTGTCAAGCGAGCGGCATCACTATCGTTGCTGGCGCTGCTTCTTTTAATCATTTGCGGACCGTTATAATTTGCAACAGTGTCTTTTAAAAGTACTTTTTTCCGTCTCTACATAAAGAAAAATCTTAGGTTATAAAAAGTTATTTATAGGTTGACAAGCGAGGCTCTCTCTCACTTGCCGTTCCCGGCTCAGACAAAGCTGAGTGAAAAGAAGGAGAGAGAAGCTTTAAGGGGAAGCACTAAATGAAAAAAATACAAGGAAACAGATCAAGAAAGAAGAAAAAAACGAATTCAAAGTAAGTGAAAGCACGGACATGCGGGGTAAAGGTCAGTCGCGAATTTTATTTCGTTTTGGAGCCAAAAGAAGAGAGAAAAAGAAAAAGGGTAGAAGATGATGACCTTTCGTTCACCGCCGCAAAATGAAGATGAAGAGTAAAAAAAAAAGCATTAAATTAGCGGAAAGGCAGAAAAGAAGACTGTCGTGTGCGTAACTTCCCATCGGTCTTAAAATGAGTTTTTCTGTTTGTAAATATACCGTGGTGACCAAATGTGAGAAAGAGAAAGAAAAAATAACCGAAAAGCTCATGAGAACAAAACAGAAAAAGGGTAGAGAAAGAACAAAGCAACGTTGACGATACGGAAAAGAAAACAAAGGGAAAGAAAGCAAAAGAAAAGGTCGGGTGCACATAGAGGAGGAGAAGGGAGTTTACGGTTTTTTTCAAGACCGTTTGCTTCATCAGGCCGGCTCAATGCATTCGCTTGCGCGTCGAGTCCGCCGCCGCGTCGCTGCGGTCCTCGTAATCGTGGCCGTGGTGATGCAGCGGCTCGAAAGCGGCAAACGAAACATGGTGATTGTTGCTGTTCAAATTGCTGTTGTTGTTGCCGAACGCCCCCTCACCGTCAGGCCCGCCAAAGCTGCTGTTCTCGCGCTTGTTCCGCGCGGTGTCGAGGGTGCCCGCAGGCGCCCTCTTGTCCACCGCATCTGCGCTGCTGGTGGTGGTGGTGACGTTGCCCTGCCCCGGCGTGGCAGCAGCACCAGAGGCTTCGACCATCGCCGCGTGCTCCGCCCCGTCCTCCGACGGCGTCTCCACGTCCCCTTGACGACTCACCTTGCCGACGCTCCCGCCGTTGCCTTTACTCCCGCCCTTCTTCTTCTTCCCGGTCCCCTCCCGCTTCAGCACCGCCTGCCCGCCACGCACGAGGCCGAAGGAGGCGATGCAGGCCATGAACATGACGTACATCGCACTGATCTGCTGGACGTTGTTCGCGTACTCGGCCATCGTGTCTAGCGAGCCTTTCTTGTCAGCAGGCAGCTTGGCGATCATGTTGGACACCAGGTTTGCCGCGATCGGACCGACGGAGGCCTGGGCGGACGCCTTACCAAGGTAGCCGACGCACACCAGCAGCTTCTCCTTGTACGGCATGCCGCTGCCGAGCTGGACGACAAAGATAACAATGAGACGCACTGCCGTGCTGCAGGCCATGCAGATGATCGCCTTTGGAAAGAAGGTCGCGTTGAAGATGGCCTTCACGTTGATCTTTGCCCCCATCGTGGCGAAGAGGATCGGCATCATTGCCTCATCCCAGGTGAAGGCGAGCCATGACGCGATGTACTTTTTGTGATCCTCGTGCTCGGCCTTGCCGGTGCGGGCCCACATGTGCGCCACGGTGGCGCAGAAGAAGACGCACATGACACAGCCACCACCAGCGAGGTTGACCTTGTAGCCAAAGAACACCATCGTGTAGCACGCAAAGAGGAAGATGACGTAGGAAAAGTCCATGCAGGTCTTCAGGTGGTCGCGCGTGTACTTGCCGTTTGGCAGGCGGTCTGCCTCCTGCTTGATGAGCTCCACGATGTAGTAGAAGAGAATGCCGAGGGCAATGCCGATCAGAATGCCGCCCACAAACTGCACCGGGCCGAGCACGATCGCGACGGCCAGCTTCTGATCGTAGAAGATGAGGCCGATAATGAAGTTGGCACACCACACCCCAATTACAATCTCAATGCCGACGGAGGAGAGCATGAGGGACAGGGGGCCCACGCCGCGGCCGTAGCCGAGGTCCTGCAGGTAAAGACTACCCGGCACAACGACGGCGGGGGAAACGATGCTGCACAGCATACCCTGCAGGAACGCCCAGTTGTAGTTGTTGTTGTAGTCAAAGATCTTGTTCGCAATGAGGCTGTGCGAGACGCCCTCGAGGGCAAAGGGCAGCGTCGCCAGCAGCGCCGTCTGCTTCCAGTGCGGGATGATCTCCTTGATGGCCAGCTTGTACCCGGCACGCGCCAGAATTACGGTGAGACCGAGCTTGGAGCAGATGTCAAACACCTCCTTCACAATGCCGTGCGTCAGGTACTTCAGCGTGGGGATGTTATTCCACATGATACCCATCCAGAGCACACCCACGAGCGGGGGCATCTGCACGATACGGCAGACAAGACCACCGACGATGGCCGACACCACGACGAGCACCGCCGGATCCCAGACGTAGCCGCCAGGCTGCACGAGCCAGCGTGGGAGCATGTTCCACAGCATAAACCAGATCAGCACAATGAAGCAGACACGGATGAAGACGTTCAGTAAGCGGATGGACAGCCGCCGGCCGCCAATCGCAATGATGAGCCCCTCACGCCACGTGTAGCGCATCTCCCAATGCTTCTCGTCATCCTCGCACTCGCGAATCGACGGCAGAAACCAGTTGCTGCCCGTGTACGGAAGCAGGGAGTAGAGATCGCGGTTCGCCATCGTGTGCGTGACGTCTGAAATGTACGCGAGGTCGTCCTCGTCCAGCTGATGAATCTCGTGGGCCAGCGGGATCAGGTGGTCCGGCAGCTCCTTCACGTACGACTGGTTGCGGAACGACTCGGAGAAGCGAAGGTGCTGACCGCCACCGCTGCGCGTGGAGCCGCAGTCCGGGTTCGTCGAGTCATCTGCAGGGCCGTTGCCACCGTTGCCCGCGTTGTTGCTGTCCGCCCCGGCGGCGGAGAACTGCTCCACGTTGTCCAGCGTGCCGTCTGCGCCGCGGTACGAGGCCTGGCGCCGCTTCACCGGCTCCGCAGCCGCGGCATGCTTCTCCGGCGCAAAGGGCTCGCCTTCCATCACCGTCACGTCTTCGTGCTCCTCGCGGCCTTCGTAGGCCGGGTGGCGGTGCTCGGGCTGCGTTGCGGCGTAGAATGGCGAGACGGTGGCGCCTTTGGGGGAGTGAAAGAAAGGCGAAGTCGTCGACCCGCTCTCCGCACTCGCCGCAACGCCCTTGTTCGCGCTGTTGCTGTTGTTCTGTCCAGCGCCCGTAGGGCCGGCGAAGACGGGGGTGTGTCCGCTGGGCGTGATCGGGTGGTTGTTGTTGTTGTTGTTGTCGTCTTCACCGGTGGCGGCCGCAGCGCCGGCTGACGCGGCGGTGTTGCCGCCGGTGTGGATGGTGGGCCGCGGCTGCTTGTCCGCAGGGCGAGTGGCGCGTGGAGGGCCGCTATTGGCGGGCATCATGACCGGCTGCTGCTGCTGCTGGTGAGCGGCTGCATCCGGGCTGTTGCTGCTGCGGTTGGCTTCGTGAGGCGGCGCACGATTGTTACCCTGGCCGTTTTGCATTTAACGGGAAATCCGAAAAAAAAAATATATATATAATTATATATTTTTATGACGGAAGAGACAATAAGATGGAAATAGATGAGAGGAAAAAAGAAAGAAAACAAGGTGCTTTGTTAACAGTGGAGGTGTGGGATGACAAAAGTAAAAGTAATAGTGAAAAAAGAGCTATACTAATAATAATAAGGTACTAGAGAAGAAGCGAAGAAGTATAGCGAAGTCGGGTAAAAAAAAAGAGAAGAGACTAAGAAAGCTTTTTAGAGAAAAGGGTGTAGTGTTGGAGAAAATTCTGCACGTTGCGTAAGGTGAAGACAGTCAAAGCGTTTGCAACACACCGTTCAATAAGTGCGGAAAGAAGAGTCAAAAGAAGGCAGCAGTGTGGAGAAGGGGCGGAAAAGAAGCGGTAAAGCGCGAGAAGATAAACATAGAGAGAAGTTTTAAATATGGCATTCGAGCACCTGTCGATCGATCTCAGCAATAAAAAAAAAGGCCAATACACACACGAACTGTGTGAGCAGGGACTGCCTTAAGAAGATTCTAGACCGCTATTAAAGTTACGCAACAGAAGCAGCGCAGCTGCACAACCGCGTTCGATATCAAATGCACACGGTCAAGTTCCATCTCCGACTCTCCTTGATGTTTTTGAGATCCTACCTGCTCAAAGTTGTCCTAGCCTCGCAAGGAGAAATAGTAAAGAATTCCTTTTCGGGTTTTGTTTCGCTTTGCTTCTGTTGGTGGTCAACTCACTTAGTTCGAGCTCGAGCTCGCACACTCCCAAACGCACACGCAAAAAAGCAAAGGTTTCAGATAAATTGTGGGCACAGGCACGCCAAAACGCGTAACCTCCTCTGTGAAAAGGGAAAAAGAAGAAAATAATTAAAGATATTGATTAGCAACGCAAATTGCTAACCTATGCACCAATGGATGCACACAAAGCGCTGCATTTCTCCCCTAGCCAACAGAAGAAAGGAAAAGAACAGCAAAATGAAGGGTGGAAAAGACATCAACGAAACCAAGCAAGGACCCGCAGCTACCTCTTGATCAACTCAGAGAGAAGGCTGCGCTATTCTTTTTGTGTACAGGCACTGGCTGCCACACACGGAAGAGAAAAAGAAAAGCGCGTGCGCCTGCACGTGCACATCAAACATTAACCTCGCTCATCAGCACCACTACCAACAGCGGGGAAAAAAAAAAAACATTAAAAGCCTGCTACGGGGAAATATATACCGTAAACTACAGCTTAGTCCATCCCACCGAAGCCGGCGATGTAGATCCACCGAATCGCAATGCTGGCACCACTCACCATCAAACGGAAGCGCAGGCCGGACCAGAGCGCCGTAACGCCCTCCTCCTTCACGATCGTGCGAGCGCAGTCCACCACACCCTTGTAGCGCCGGCCCTCCTCCTCATCGCTCGCCGTCAGCAGGAGCCGGCGGCTCACCACCTCCAAGGGCTGCGTCAGCACATCGGCCACCACCGCCAGGCCGCGCGCCACGGCGTACGGGTAGGACATTTGCAGCCGCTCGCTGACCACGACGGAGGCAATGAGGTAGAGGCCGCGGTAGGCGCACACGGTGACCGGCTCGACCGCGGCGCCGCGGTAGAAGCCGCCCCAGCCCTTCCGCTGGTAGATCTGACGCGCCGTCTCGGTGGCGGTCGCGTAGCGGTACGCCTCCTCCTCCGGCTCCGGCTCCGCCTCCGTCTTCTCCTTCTCCGCCTTCGCAGGGCCGTTGCCCACCGGGGCGACGATGTCGGCCATGTAGTTCGTCATGATCGTCTTGCGGATCGCGTTGTACGGCGTGGCCACCCACACCGCCGCGCTCGTCGCCAGCAGCGAGAGGGCCACCACCACCGGAGTCGACATCTGCTCTGCCACCCGGGTGGGGATGACCTTCTGCAGGCACACAAAAACCGCGTTTGTGGCGAGGCTGTCCACGAGGCCGCTGGGCAGCGTGAGCACCGCATCCGCCACCACACCACGCAGCAAGCCACGGAGGCCCTCCTTACGCCACAGGCGCTGATAGAGCCGACGAATACCGCGGAAGCCGCCCACGGGCAGGCGACCCTGACGCACCAACTCCCCTTCCACCGCCGTCAGTACCATGACACGGTCGATCGGGGCGGCGAGGCTGCGCTGGAAGAGATCGAGGACGGTGCGGATAAGCATGTCGATGACGAGATCCGCTGGGGACAGTTGCATCTGACCGCCGCCGTACTGCGCGGCGTACATCGCGTCGCTGTTTTGGTTGGCCGCCGCGCCGGCGCTTGGCATCGGCTGCTGCTGCGCGGACGGCTGGGGTGGAGCCTGAGATGCCATTGCTATCGAATCTGGGTTGTTGTAATTGGAACTGTTTACACTCTTGTAGGGATATCGATGTTCAAAAACTTCTTAGCTTTTTTTTGCTCCACACACGATAAAGGAAAAAGAGCCTTGTCAAATCTGTAAAGATAGAAAAAGTGAGCGAACGGCGTAGTGCCTTGCAAACTAGGTTTGTTGTTGTTGGTAATACGAAGAAAGAATGATTTCGCTAACGGGGTTCAGGCGAGGGATGCAATAAGAGAGTTGAATGAGAAGAGTAGTCAAAGACGAATAACAAGGTAATGTGCCGGAATGGTGGCAGCAACGAGGTTTGCTGCGAAAGCCGTGAACATACACCTGAAGTAACATGAAGTCGATGCAATCTTACTCCTTTTTTCTTTCCAACAAATGTGCGGTTTTCGCTGCAGCGTTGCGCACTGACAGCGAGAGGGGCGAATGCCTGCTCTGCAACCTGTGGAGATGGCATAAAACAAAAAATGTTAAATCTTTTTTCATTTTCCGAACGTTGCACAAATCTTTTTTCCTTATAAATAACAGCGTGCAATGACGCCCTAACGCTAGAGCTAGAAACGCAGGGTTTACGGGTTTTGTGATCTGTGAGGAAGCGAGGTCATGTTGTGTGTTAAAATTGATCGAAAGGAAAAAAAAGACGAAACCAGGGAGATCTAAAAGAAAAATCCTCTTGCTGTGTTTCCCTTTCTTTTTTCATTCTGTCACTACACGGCAGCACCGGAGAAGGACGGAGCCGTGGGATATCCAGCAAAGGTGATCACAAGCGGCACCACCGTGCTCGTCAACAGACACAGCGGCAGACCAGCGAAGAGCGCCGGCATGCCTTCGCGGCGTACTACCTGCTGCACGCAGTCCCAACCACTGCTGTAACGGCACCCGCGTGGGCTCGTCGTGCCGTCACGCCCCTTCGGCTGTCCCCCTGTCGTCTCCTCCGCCGGCAGTAGGGCCATGCGCTGGCGCACCACCACAAACGGCCGCTGCAGCGTGTTCACCGTCCCCACAAGCACCACCAGCGCCGCCAGGTTGAAGTAGCGGTGCTGAACCAGCCGTTCCATCAGTGTCGAGGCCGCGCTCGTGGCGGAGGATGAAGCCGACTGCGCTGCCGGCGTCAGTGGCGAAGTGCCGCCGCTTAAGCCGGCACCCGGCAACCCACCGCTTCCGCCCTGCATCGCGGCGGCCGACTGCGCTCGCAGGGCGGCCACGCGTCGAATCCACTGCGTCGCAGGCTGCACCACCGTCCAGACGAGGCCGAGAGAGACGAGACGGCCGGCCACATCCACATCGAGGCCGTTGCGAAGCAGGTTGCCCACGCCGACGCGATCACGTAGACGCTGCAGCACTTCGAGTGCACTCCCGTAGCGGTGCGTCGCGGTGGACGTCGCCGTTGTCGCGGTAGTGCTGGTACCTTGTGTTGCTGCCTGGCTTTCAACAACGTGCGCCTTGGGCCCCACAACCGCGGCAGGGAGGGACACGGGAGCAGCAGAGGGAAGGGTGGTGTCGGCCAGGTAGTTCACCATGACAGCAGTGCGAATCGCCCGCAGCGGCCACGACAGCAGCCCCGCCAAGACCATCGGGACGATAACATTCAGGCAGACAAGTCCAAACCCGCTGCGTGGCATGCGCTTCATCGAGCGGAAGAGCCTGCGGTACACTGCCCGCATCCCCATTAGCAGCGTGGTTTCCTCGAAGGTGGTGGCGAGGACGAATGTGTACTCAGCCCAGCCACCGCGCAGGAAGGTGCTGACCGACTTGTCTTCCGCGTACAGGTGGCGAGACCACCCAAGCGGGCTCGGGCACGGCAGACGCGAGCCAGCCGCACCAGTAGTTGTCGTCGTAGTCGCCGCATCCTCGCCTTTTTCCCTCTGCGTGCCCTCCGCGTCTTTCTGAAGCTCCGGCGCCACACACGCCAGCGTATCGAGCCGACGGAGAGCCAGCTTCACCACGAACTTGACAGAGGCGGTGGCAACGGTGTAGCCGAGGGTGAGCAGGGCCTCGGCGATGTCGTCACGGGTGATGTTGGACGCCACCGGGACGCCTTCCTCTCGCAAGAAGGCGTTAATTTCAGCGTCGTCGTCGTCGGCATCGTTCGTGGAGTAACGCTGCTCCGTTTGTTGCGGCGGCGGAGATGGCGTAGACATGTTGCGCGTGTGCGTCAGTTTTAGTAATTTTTGTTGTGATGCTGAAGTTGTCACTGTTGTTCGTTGTCGCTGCAAAACAAAACAAATAGCTGGAGTGAAGACAGATAATCTTATCAACAAAACAGCAAAATGCTTGCTTGTTGATCCTATGAAGCAAAGAGTCGTTGGCACCTTGCGATTTCGTTTATGTGTTGGTAAAAAAGGAATAAAAACAACAAGAAGAGAAGAAGAAAAAGCTAAAATGTGAGAGCAACCAGCAGCCTCTACACAACACACCTGCGACCCGTGATGCTGCGAAGGAATGCGACAGTTAGCATGATATCGCTTGCGCGGCTTTTAAGCTTGGATAGCCTTCCGCAGCCATTCACAGTATCTACCTTCGTTGTGCACCACACCTTTCAAATTGTAAAAAGTTTTTGCAATTGCAATAAATTAGTGTCATGAGTTTTTCTGACAAAAATTAACTGTTTTTCTTTTTTGTTGTTGTTTACATCGTTGTTTCTTGTTGTCACGAAATTCGTTATCAGGGCTCTGTGAACCTCCATTTAAGTGCACTATGAGGCATCAGGAAAGAAGAACAGGTGTCAGCAGCACCAGAAAAAAGGCAAGAGATTTGCAAAGAGCAGGCATTGCATTACTCGAACAACGTCAGCAAGTAGTAACAGAGAAAAGGCACAAGGTACGAAGACCACGATACGGTGAAAGAGCGTTTGGTGTGTATAAAAACGTAGAAAGAAGCAAAAAATATATATATATAAAAATAGTAGAGTCTGATAAGAATTAAAGAAGCGTTTTAGCTCACTTTAATTAAAATGCCGGACCACGCCTTGGCTATCTCGCCCTCCGTTAGCTGATAATAACAGCAGTTTTGGCCTAGTTGAGGAAAAAAACAGAAAAAGGAAAAACAAAGTTTGTATTCGGCGCGAGAAAAGAAAAAAGATGGGGCAAAAAAAAAGGGGTCACAAAATGACGACAAGGTAAAACTATTTGTACATGTTACGTGAACATGACCACGACAGTCAGTTGACCTGCTTTGCAAAAAGTGTATGTGATCACCTCTCTAATTGAAAGAAGAAAGGAGGTAGGACGACAAGCGCAAAACGGAAGCGGCGCACGAGCAACCATGTAAAACTAGCAACAATAAGAATATATGAAGCAGAAAGACGCACAGCGAGGACTTAATTACATCGCGTCTGTTTTTTTTCTCTCTTCAGTCTGCAACAAAATGTGGCCTTCTCGCAATAACAATTCCACTTTCTTATCATTTGCATGCATGTATTTAAATCGGCCTTCTCCTTCCCTTTTCTTCTCACAGCACGGGTTTTGATAATATGTTGCAAACACCAAATGCACTTCCTCGCCCTCATAATTTATCTCCCGCTTTTTTTTTAATGTGAGTGATGCAGCACAAAGTCGACGGCGCGGTTCAAGGTCATGGCCAGGGCAGACGACAAAAAGGTCGAGACGACCACCAAGCCAAAGCCGCGGTACACCTGTCCAATCCCGCGCTTCGTGCTGCTGTGCCCGCCGGCCCCGACAGGGCACTGCTGCTGCGCCGCTGTCGTTGTCGGTGAAGCGGTGATGGGGGTTGTGTAGGTCGAGGCGTAGGCCAGCGCCGTCGGTGAGCCCTCGCGGCCGTACATCGACTTCCACAGAAACCCACGCACATCAAGGTGCAGCGCGCGAATAAAGACCTCCTCCCACCAAAATCGCTCCACCTCGCCAGGGTGGCGCCGCCCGTCCTCCTTCATCGTAAACGACATCGACGTCGTGCTATTGTTGTTGGTGGAGCTACTGTTATTGTTGTTGTTCTGATTCGCCTGACTACCGCCTTGTGCGTTACTCGAATTACTGTTGTTGTTGGTGTTGTTGCTGGTGGTGCTGCTGCCCCCGTTGCTTTCCGCCGCTGCACGCGGGGTGGCGTTGTTGTGGTGGCGTGCGGAGACAGGGTAGTCCTGTGCCACCTCCGCCGCAACCCGCGCCGCCTCCTCGTCGCACCGCTCGTAGTACCGCACCCGCAGGAAGTGCGCCACAGGGTAGGTGGCGAACGGGTAGGTCACCACACTCATCGCCAGCGAGGCGATCAGCGGGCAGCCAGCGTACATGACGAGTCGCTGGAATGACGTCATCTCGACGCCGTTGTAGTGCCGCTGCGCCTTGCCCAGCAGCCAGGTGAGAATCTTGTTGTTCGCGAGCGAGGTGACGTAGCGGCAGCCAAAGTCGAGGAGGTAGAGTCGGCTCACCATTGGCAGCACCGGGAAGTGGCCGGCGAGGTACTTGGCTGTCTCCCACGCGCTGGAGAAGCGCAGGCGCACTGTGGGTGCAGAGAAAGGGCTGCCAGGCACATTTGTGGTGGTCGCCGCGCCATCTCCCTTCTTGCTCGTCACGCTGTCCTTGCGGGTGTGCGGGTCAGCCGCACCCTCCTCCTCCGCCGCCGCCGCCCCTCCTCCCTCCGCCGGCTCCACCGTGAAGGAGGTAACGCTGTTCACCGCAATCGTGTCCAGCGCCGTCTGGAGCGGTGCTACGGTAAAGTACACGAGGGCCGTGTGTACGAAGGTGGTGGCGAGAAAGGCGTGTTGCATGCGCAGGGGCACGCGCCGCGCAATGGGGATTGAGATAATCCGCTGCAGCTCGTACTTGCCGATGCAGCCCAGTGCTTCGAGGATGGCGCCACGGTAGAAGACGCTGAGGCTGCGGCCGCTTGTGTGGTAGAGAAAACGGATGCACCCGACGGTGCCGCCAAAGCCCTGGGGTGGGAGAACGCCCTCTTCGATGAGGTCATCTTCAACGGTCAACAGGTAGCGCAGACGGCGCAGCGGGGCGGTGAGAAAGGCTACGAAGGCGTTGCTCAGCACAATGTGGTAGATATCCATTGATGACATGGTGTCGGTGCCGAATTGATTTTTTTCTCCGTTGGAAGAGAAGGGGGGACAAATGAAAAGGAGAGCGCAAAAGCGAATAATTGGAAATATAAAAGAGGCAAGCTCGCTATACTTGCGACAAGTACAAAGAAAGAAAGTGAGACAATTCGTTTCACACCTTTTTCTTTCCTTTACCTTTCGACAGGGTGTTACAAAACTGCGTTGATTGCTTACTTTTCACCCAAAAAAGTTCGAAATGGGGAGGCTTAGACGAAGTGACTGTAACAGGCAGCAGCTTACTCGGGAAGAGCAGACTTGCGTTTTACTCTCGTTTAAAATCCCACAAGAGCAAGGTCAAAGTAACTTATCGGGCTTGAAAAACTTTCTGAAAAGTGTTGAAGCTTTGCGGAGAGGTCAGTTTGCTGAAGCTAAAGAAGTTCGTGTTTTAGTTTGTTTGTTTTCACAACACCAAAAAAAAGGCGCGTGCGTGCGTGTGTGTGTGTGTGTGTATGCTAATGTCTGTCGAATGCGGCAAACTGCGCGTAGAGACAAGAGCGAAATGGTAATTTGTGCAGTGAGAATATAGCAGAGTAGGAGAAAAGAGAGTTTGAGCTCTGGGGGAAAAGATAATTCAAAATGATTTAACGCCTCATTTGCACAAGATGCAGTCAGAGTACCTCCTAGCATATCAAAATGGCGATAACAAAGCCGCTGAGGCTAGAATGAAAGTTGCAATGTTTCTTTCAGAAAAGCAGTGTCATTGCGTGCTTTGTACTTCTTTTTTTGTTCTTGTGGCGTGACCTGTAAATAAACGGAGGACGAAGTCCTACACATATCTCACACATTGGTTTGAAACTCAAGGTTGGGTCTCGTGACCAAGCAGCTCATTTAGCAGCTTCTCCGCGTTCGCCGCCGCCTGCGCCACTTCCGCCTCTCGTCGTTTATGCGGCTGCGGCTCTGCGTGAGTGGTGCCGTGTGCATCCTCTTCATCACTGCTGCTTCGCGCAATCTGCGCGGGCCCCAGCAAAGACCACAAAGCGGCGCGATCCCCCGCGGAAAGCGCCACACCGCGGCGCCGCAGGTGTTCCGTCGTGCGCGCATAAAGCGAAGGCAGCCCGGACGCGACAGCAGTGGGGGCTCCACCGGACGAGGACAGAGAAGGTGACGGTGGCACGCGCGTCGCAGCGAGGCGCACCAGCGACACATCAGCGCTGGCCACCGCCACGGCAAGCGCCTCCGCCCACGTCCCCTCCCAGCGATCGTGGCAGAGGCGATGGACGAGGAGGCGATGGCGCTGCCAATCCAGCGGGACCGCCGTGCCAGGAAGTGGAGGCTGCGACGCAGGGGCGAATGTTGGAGTCACCCTTTCCATTTGCACAGATGTCTCGCTCTCTGCGTTCGTTGCGTCGGCCAGTGTCGCTGCTTCTTTTAAGGGTGACGTTGTGTTGGTCGTCATTGCTGCCGCGAGAAGCGTCTGCGTCGCCACGAACGAAGCCACCGCCGTCGGTGACGCGGCCCCGGGTGGTGCCCCCTCCCCGTCTCCTGCGGACACAGATGTCGATTTGAATGAAGACGAGGAGGCGTGCAGCATCGCCTGCAGGAGCTGCGCTACCATCTCTTCCGTCGGCTCCACTGCGTCCCCGACGCGACACCGCCACGCCGCCCACACGTCCACCACCGCCGCATCGCAGCGCGCCGGCGAGGCACGCAGCGCGTAGCCGACCTGCGACACCACAAAACCGTCGATGCACGGCGTCGGCGTGGAGTGAAAGCACTGCAGTGCCTCGCACCAGCGCGTCGCCGTGGCTAGCAGCATAAAAATGCGTCCGTACTCGCGGCGCAGCGCGCACGACTCGGACGTGTTCAAATGCGTTTCGAACTCGGTCGAGCGACGCTCCAGGTCGTCCACACACACATCGCTGCGGTGTGCCTGGGCGAGGTGCCACAGGGCGAGCGCGCCGTGCCAAGGTACGGCAGTGGGGCGGGCCGTTCGCTTTGCAGCCACCTCGCACGCCGTCAAGCCCTTCCGTAGGCGTTGCACCCAAGGCAGCGCAGAAGCTCTCCCTGTCGTCGACGCTGGCCCCTCCAACGCGGTCCTTTGTTGTTGACGATCCGGCGTGCCTTCGTTGAGGCAGAGATGAAGAGCTGCCACCCAATCACCCCGATCTGTCGCCTTGTTGATCTGACGCACCTCTGCTGCGGCGGTCGCGTTGCGCACTTTATTCGTTTCTCCTCTCGCCTTGCCCATCGCAGCACCACCACGTAGCGAGGCGCTTCCACAAGCCTCCAGAAGAGCCGTCCACACATGCTCGCGACCAAGTATCTGAAGAAGCTGTACGAACCAAAAACGATAGGCAGCCAACCCAAGAGAAGTGTCTGCCGTGCTTGCATCACCGCCGCGCCCCGCATACCGGATGCGGCTCTGCGTGAGCTCGTGTGCGGCGGCGGAAAAGATGGTTTGGAGTTGCTCTTGCCGCTTGTCCGCCATCGTCCATCCTTCACTTTTCAATTTGTTCTGTCCTACGTCGCAACTCCGTGCGGTGGTAAAAATTGCTTTTTTCGACAGCGCAGACTGCTCATCAATGCGGTGCGGCTGCTGTCCCTCGACATGGCGCATCACCTCTTCCAATACTACTTTATGCGTGCTGCCCAAGGGGTCAGGCGATGTGGTTGGAGACGTGGAACCAGCAGGAGCCGCATCTGCGGTGGCGGCTGCAATGAAATTGGAGGGGCAGCGCTCTGCGGCGTGTAGCAGAAGCAATGCCGCCACCGTCGCATCCTTCGCGCGATTCTCCGTCACGCAGATCGTAATGCGCTGCAGGGCCAGATGTACGAAGTCCGCGTTCGTCCGCGATGACACAGCAGCGGTGGCAGTGGCAGCAACAGCATCGGCGTCCTCAAAGCATCGCAGCCAAGCAAAAAACAAGGCTGTCCACTGCTTTTCGCTCGTCTCCACGTTCATACCGGACGCAGGATCTGAGCTACTTGTGGTGCTTCGTGACGCTGCTCCTACCCTCGCTGCACGCGTCTCGGCCTTCAGCGCAAGTTCGTGCAGGAGTAGCACGTCACGCATGCGCTGCTTGTCCTGCACAACAAAGCGCAGGTACAGGGCAAACACCAAATGAACTCGTGAGGTTAAAGCGAAGCTGGACGAGCAGTGAGGTTGGTCTTCAGAAGCAGGCGCTGCAGCAGCAGGTGGCATTGTGTAGGCCGACGGAGAGTGCAGAAGCGTTTGCGACAGTGTCTGCCACACTCTGTATGCGGCCGCCTCGTGCCCATGCCACAGCAGCAGCCATACACATCGCTCCTGCAATGAAGGAAGGGGTGCAGAGGACACCGGAGAAGCGTGTAAGAGACTCGCACGCGCGTCTGCATCAGTTGAGGTCAAGATCTGTCGAGAAGGCCCCTCGGTAAATAAGTCGTTTTCCTCATCCTGTGTCGCTTCTGGCGACTTCAGCTTCGTCACATCGGTCGCCTCCCTGAGCCTGCGTTGCATTAGGTCAAGCGCTGTGGCCCATTCCCCTCGTTGAATGTGACAACACAACGCAAGCTCCAGCGCGGAAAGTGGAGAAGACGGCGCAGGTGTTTTCTCGTGAGAATGAGAGGAAGAGACACGCTCTCGTGAAACAGAGGAGTGGTGCACCGTGCCTAAAGTCTCTTCTCTCCTTTCACTCGCAGGAAGGCGACCGCGTCGGCGTCGACGACGACGAGAGTTGACGTAGCGCTGCCTGCCACCTATCTCTTCGCAAAGCGGATCCTCTCCTTTCATCGGCACCCCGGGCCCTCGCAATGGGCGTGCCGCAAAAGCACTTTTAACAGATTCAGGTGCATCTTCACCACCCGGCACCGCGTAACAAGTTGAGAATGCTAAAACAGTTTGCTGATCTGATACAGCACCGCTCGCTTTGCTGTGGCACGCCCGCTGAGAGGCAGCAAGTGCACAGAAGTGACTGCTTGTTGGTTGTCTGTGGTGGCCCAACGTCTGCCAGTGCGTAGTCGTCGTGATGAAGGGGAGCGATGTGTTCAGCAGGCTACCATGGCTCCGGCATTTGATGATTGCAGGCAAGGTACGTCTTGCAAAGTTGTAGCTAGAGGTAACAACCCTTTCAGTTGTGTTCTTCACGATTTGGCCTTTCATCCCATAACTCCGTGATCATTCTGTTCAACGACAGAGAGGAAGAGAGAGAGAGAGAGAATGACTATAAGAAGAAGAGAGCAGAATGCGAAACCTGCGCTTTGCGCTGCAGTGCTTTTGTGTAACTCAAACCGACAGCCCATCATAACAGTAGCAAAGGCGTTAACAACTAAAAAGTTTCTCTTTACTTAGATTTTACGAGCAGTACTGGGCACGTCGCTTTCCGCTCATTCGCTAACACTTCACCTTTACTTTTCACCTATAAATTTCGGGTTTGTTGCAGTGTTAAATGAGTCGAACAAGACGTTGAAAAAAAAAAACATATAAAGCAGCTCAAGATTTTAAAAGGAAAGAAAAGAAAAGAGACGCGCTGCAGCACCGCGATTGTAGTTATCTTTTTCCAGAAAACAACAGAAAAAAGGATGGCGTAAAGGGTGGCGTTGCACATGCACGTCAGTCTTGCGTGGTCGGCAAGACATAACTCAGTCACAACGCCGACAAAAGCTTGCGTTTTCAGCTGGAAAAGAAGCCAAGAACTTTCTTGGTGACGTCACCAAATTTATACTTGTCGGTACGCTTTGGTGAGTCGTTGTCGCTTGGCAACGGCGCTCCACTTGGAGGTGGACGGCTCTGACCCGTCGTGGCGCCTACGCTGCGACTGGGCAAGACCACCGTCTCAGCACTCACCGTACTTTCATCGGAGTCCGTGTCAGCCGCCGCGCTGCGCTGCACACGCACGCTGCTGCGACGATCCTTGCGAGAGTTAATGCGTGCGTTGTACTCTCGTTGTTCTTCCTCTAGCAGACGAGGTAGCACTACGTCGATATCGTCACTTGACAGGCCCGTCGCCTCCAGCTTCACGCGCACCTGCTGCGCCGTGGGCGGCAGCGACTTCCTCGGTGCTGAGGAGGCCACACGGCTTCTGTCGTTGTGGCTCGTCTGGCAGCTCCCATTCGAACCGGAGTGACCTGACGAGGCTTGTCGCTGTTGTTGCTGCTGCTCTTTGGATCGCCGCGCAGCAGCAGCAGCAGCGTCCTGCAGGTACGCTGCCTCCTCATTTGAGCGCGGCAGCAGCGATGGGTTTGTAATGTGAAAGACGCTATTCACATCCGCGAGGTAGTTTGACATGCGGTGCGCGTTGAGTGACTTGACGGGGTGCAGCAGCTTCTGCCCGTTTTCCGGGTTCTGCGTGCAGTGCTTCACGCCGCTGGCCCCGGCAGCAAAGACGATGAGGCTGCCCATGTACTGGTACTTCACCACCGTGTTCGACGCCACCGGAAAGGCGGTGGTGGGCTCTGGTAAGGTGAACTTCCGCCGGTTGCCGAGGTACGCGTTGGGGAAGAGCTTCTGCGAGACGAAGCTGTAAAAGCCGTGCACCGTCGACATGGGCGGCACGATGTCGTGCTCATCCACCAAATTAAAGCAGTTGCGGTGGTAGAGCCGCTTTTCGCAGTACAGCCGCCACCGCCAATCCGCAAAGAGCGGGGCGCCGAAGGTGTAGCAGTGGACGAGGTGCCGGTTGCGCCGCAGCTGCCGTAGCAAGTCCACGTACTTCAGCTGCGCCACCGCGCCGCCGAGGGAGTGGCCGACGAAGATGATGTTATTATCCGTCTTTCCAGAGAGCAGCGCCACCACCTTCTGCTCCGCCGTGTCGTAGTCGTCGAGGGTTTCGGCGTGGTAGCGCATCCCGGCGTGCATCTGAAACGACTCCGCGGCGTCGGCGTAGGTGCCAAGAGCGATGTCAGCCCACACATCCGTCTTGCACGCGGTTCCGCGGAAGGCGAGGTAGACATCGCCACTCGACGCGACAACGACACAGTACTTCTCCGTGCACTGGATCGGCTTCACCTTGAGGCCCAAGACCTCCAGAGCGAGCCGCAGCTCCTGAAGCGTCTGCTGGCGTGGATCGTAGGCGTAGTTGCTGAGCAGCGCACCAAGGACGACGTGCTCGTGATTGATGCGGGCAAGCAGCTCGCGATCCACCGCGGCCATGATGAAAGGCTCAAAGAAGAAGAAAAAAACAGAAAGATGTTTAATGGACCAGCAGGGAATGTAGAAGCAGACTCAAGACCAAAAAGTGTGAGCAAAGAGGGGGGAACAAAGGGAAAGGGCGTGTTGCCCACGTCGTTTTTTTCCCGCACTCTCAACAATTTTTGGGTGTGTTTTTTTTTTTTCTTCTTTACTCGCCCTGTTAAGATGGAGAAAAAGGCGCTGCACAGCTCTTCATGCAATTTCAGCGAAGATGAAGCAGTGAACCGTCACTATTCTCAAGTTCGGCTGGAAGTGATGCGCGCCTGTCCACCGCTGAGGTGTTAAGAAAGATAAAAAAAAGAGAGAGAGAGAGGGAAGAAAAATAAAATCACAGGGGGAAAAAACTTCAATTAGGGCGGTTTATAGGCAAATTGTGTAACAAAAAACAGAAATTTTTCGCTGCAGCCTCGGGTTGCTTTAACGCTGTTTATGTAATTTCATGCGCGTTTTTCTTCGACAAAGAGGCAGAGGTTCTCGTTCTGACCGCTTGGACAACCGGACCTCACTAGCATAAGCTCTACGACCTACTAATTTCTTTTGACTCCAAAAATTGGCGTGGTTTTTGTCCTTTGTCTTTTTAAACGATCATCTACCATGCGTATACCCGATTTGAATAAATTACGCACAGACGAAGGAAAAAAAAAAGAAGAAATCAGAAGAAGATGCAGACTTTTATGCGAAAGCCAGAAACAGAAAAAGAAAAAAAAGAAGGCTAGTGAGACGCCAGAATTGCAAATTCACCGCTTTAAATGTGCGTTTATTGGGGGAAGGGGGGGGGAGTAAGAATTGTGTATTTGTCACTGTTTGAGCGTGCGCAGAGTGTCTTTCAAAACGCATGGTAGTCAAAAATAAAAAGGAGAAAAAAAATTGTCATAAAAGCATAAGAAATGTGTGCAAAAAAAAAAACTCTGCACAAGAGTCTAAATCGGTAGAAGAAAAAACCCGAGTCACGCCTCCACGTTGATTGGGATCACGCAACGCTCCTTTGCGAGGTAGTTGAACCGCCGTCTCGCTGCGTCTCTTTGAGTTGCAATTGACCGCATTTGGCTGGCTTGCGCGCCGCGCTCCCGCAGCAGTATTTCCCCCATGGAGAGCTTGATGATCTTGTACATGAGGCGTGACATCTCCTGCATGACCTGCACCTGCTCCTCAGCAAGACTGTCGGTCACAGCTGCGTCAAGAGGGATCTTTTTGACCTCTGCCAACAAGAAGTCAACGGTGGCGTACTTTGCCTCGGCAGGGTCGCTCATGTTCAACGTTGTAAACTTCTTCATGTGTGCTGGGTACATGGCCAACATTACATTCCGTAGTGTCTCGAAGAGTCCCAGAGCAAAGACGAGCGATTTGACGTGCCCTCGTAGCAGCGTCGCTTCCCAGCTTCCCTGATCGCGTGTGCCACTCAGCTTCGCTGCTATTTTCTGCTTGCGCGTTTCAGCGCAGCGGATAGCGCGATTGATGACGAAAATGTCCGTTGCATACGCCAGGAGGTTGTCGATAGCCGTACTGTACTGCTCATTGACGCTTGGCCCAAACCTTTTTGCCTTTTCGTCGATCGTTTCACTCCAAAAAGCTTTGTAGTCCTCCAGCAGCTTTGGTACCTTGTCAAGCGTGTCCGAAATGTACTTGATCACTTCTTTGTCCCTCTGACGTTTCTTGTAAGCGTCGTAGACTATTTTCGCGAAGGTGAGCGCCGCGGCCGCTCCGGCGCAATAGTACTGTAACGCGCTGCTTGATGCATCGAGAACCCAGTGGAACGAAGCTTTTGCTGTGCCCTTCTTGTCTTTGAAAGAGATAGTTAATTTAAAAGAGTCAGAAAAAAACATTGTTTTTCTATTTGGAAGTGAGCAGTAAAGTTACACCGATTTTTATCGAGATCGAGTATTTGCAGGTTGTGAAAGGCTGCGTGAAGGCCGAGAAAAAACGACGCTGCAAAAGAGTCTTGCGCACAACCAAAGGAGAAAAAAATAAAGGAAAACGAGAAGAAATAGGCTTCTGACTGACAAGAAACGCGGCTCGAAGTAGCTAGGTCACGACAACGACAAGCACAATTACTACGTGCTTGTTCACCCGGTGAGTGCACAAACCGACAACGGCACTTTCCTTTAGCACCACAAGCTCAAGCAAAGGTCTGCACTTACCCGCTACCACTTCAGTCTATTACTC
>MDUD01002134.1:0-12828 GCA_002216565.1 Crithidia mellificae | reverse complement strand
AAAAAAAACAGATGTGCAGCAAATTATGGGTGGCATCCCGTCGACTAAAGATGCCAGCGAAAAACTGCAGCGGTGCTCTTTCAAATAGAACGAACCATTTGTTTTTTGAGTGAGCCTTACCTCTTCTCTGTTCTGAAACGCATTTCCTTTAACTTCGCGTTCGTCCCAGATTCTTTAATTCTTTTTTTTTTTTTTGGAGCCAAAGAAACAAAAAGAGGTTGTAAAATGACGAGCAACAATGTCGCTCTTGCTTAACAAAAAAAAAAAGAAGTAAGATAGTTTGTAAAATGTACGCACGTCGCTCAAAAGCGCTCAAGGACGCGAGCAATGCGCATGGAAACACCAGAAAAAAATATTAAAACGAGCTTGCTCTGAGGCCGCGATCTTGTAGAGCCAAGCCGGGGACAAAAAGGAAAAAAAGAGATAAAAATGAATTTTTATTTTCCATAGGAAAACCGAATAAGGGGTGGGTGTGTGTGAGTGTGTGTGTGTTTCTTTTAAAAGAACTCCTCTGTGTTTCTGATCAGTTGGTGAGCTTGACAACACTGATCGTTTTTTTTTTTAATTGTTGTTGCTGTTCAACAAAAGCGGGAAGACAACTGAGAAAAGTTGGTGAAATTGCTACTCAGAGCATCACGGGGTGCACTGTTGTTAGTGCGCGCCGCAAAGTCAGCCAGATTTTGACTGGGACGCGACTGCATTTGAGTGCTTGGATTTCCCAGGTTCCAGTTGACCTCGAAATGCTGCGGCTGCTGCTGCGGCGGCGGCTGCGATCGCTGCTGCGGCTGCTGCGGCGTGACGTTCTGGTGAGTCTCGCCGTGTTGCGTGTTCTGTGCTTTCGTTTGTTGCGTTTCCCTTGTAGTAGCACCTTGTGCACGCGCGTTGGTCTGCTCTGCAGAATGCGGAAATGTGAAGTTGAAGGTTGGCACTGACGTGTCCGCCTCGGCGCCAGTTCTGCGGGCGGGGGAGGGCGGGCGGGGGAAAACACGCGGCGCCTCCTGTGCAGGCGTGTTCCGCGACCTCGCTGATTCTGTGCGCGGCGCCGAGTTACCGACGTCGATGAATCCAGCAGCCTGGAGCAACTCCTTTGCATCGTCGAGCTGCTCACGCACGCTTTCCGGCACCGCTGTCCTCGTTCCCAGCACCTCATCACACCTGCGTATCTGCTCAGTGACGTTTTCGCGCTGGTCCAGCGTCACAAAGCGAGACAACTCGCACAGGTCTGCGATGGTCTTTCGCATGGTCCGCTTGCTCAGGTTCGTCGCGTAGTCGGGTAGGATGTGGTCCCCGGCAACAAAGCGCTCACGAAAGAGTTCCCGCGGTGTCATCCTCGCTTTGGCAGGGATGGCGCTGTTGTCTGCCGCACCGAGCGGCGCCGCAATCTCTTCCTCCAGCTCGGCGTCAAAGCGGTCCAGCACAGCCATTTGTGCAACGCCGCCATCATTGCCGCCGCTGCTGCCACCGTCGTCGTCGGGCAGCAGCACCACCACATCGTCTGACTCATCGTCGCTGCTGCTGCTGCTGCTGTCACTGCTGGAGTGCGCACCTTTCGCTTGCAAGCCCTTCATCAAGATGGCACTGATCGTTGCCACTACCTCCGGTGGCAGCCCGCACGCGGCAAGCCCGCCCTGTACCTCCGCGCAGGTCGGCTTTTCTGGAGGGCTGGAGGGCGGCTTTTGCTTGGCCTCAGGATTTGCTGCGAAATCCTTAACGGCTCTATCAACAGCAGCCGCCTCCTTCGCCAACGCCTGCTTCTCCTTTGACTTGGGCAGTTTGCCTGTCGTACTGGAGAAGACGTTCTGCACCGCTTTCATGTACGTCTTCACAAGATGCGCGTTTCTGCTGCCGCGCAGCGGAAGTTGCTGCTTTCCGTCAGACGGATCGGAGGTGGCGTACTTGATGCTGACCCAGTTCTTCGACAAGACAATGAGGTTGCCCATGTACTCGTAGTTGGTCACGGCGGTCGCGTGGTGGGATAAGGACACCGTTTCGAATGCAGTGCTCAGCATGGGTACGAGGGTGCTGCATGCAAACAGTGCGGCATCTGCCGCAACGATGGAGTACTTGCCGTGCTTGTTTGACCACGGTGGAACCATGTCCAGCTCGTTGACGATGTTGAAGCAGTTCTGCGCGTACTGCTTCTCTTCACAGTACTGTCGCCACTTTGCGTCGCCAAAGAAGGGGGCGCCAAAGGTGTAGCAGCTCGCACGGTCCTTCAACGCGGTATTTGCGTCCAAGAACGAGACGTACATCAACTGTGCGGTGGCGCCGCCGAGGGAGTGACCAGTGAAGACAACTTTCGCAGAAGGGTTCTCGCGTAGCAGCTCTGCGACCTCTTTCATCAGCTTGTCGCGCCCTGGGAGATTATTCACGTGAGTATTGATACCCGCGTGGATTTTGTATTTCCCGTCGGGGCGGGTCGTGGTGCATGGCGTAAGGTCTCGCAAGATGTCGGTGTAGTCCGCTGTGCCGCGAAAGCACACAAACACGTCGCCAGTCGATGACGTCAAGACAGCGTACTTCTCACTGACAGCCACCGTCTTGAAGGCGACCCCATGCGCCTTCGCCGACTTGTTCAGCGCTGCAAGCGACTTCTCTGTGGGCTCGTAGACGTAGTTGCTCAGTAGCACCGCCAACACCACGTGCTCATCATTTATCAAAGATCGTGGTTTTGTCATAATTGTGATTGGTATTCCCGCTTGCTTGGCGTTCTGTGGAGAGGTCTGTCAACAAGTGTTGTTGAGGAAAACATAATTGGTCAATTTGTAAATAGAAAAAAAAGATGGCGAGGAGTAAAAGATATTTTTGGGAAAAAAAAATAAAAAGGAAAGGGGCCATTGGCAAATATGTGCATGCATAAGCGAGCCACGGTAACTCGCAGGCTCTGTGCAACAAGATAAACAAACTTCGAGACAAGAAAAAACAACCCTTTTGCTTCATTTGCACAATTTTCTGGCAGCCGCTCCGAAAAATAGAGACTCAACTTCGGCACGATAACGTACTCAACTGGTTTCAGTGACCGTCTAGCATCCGTTTTAATGATGCTATTCTTTACATGCATCAGTCAGAGCGACAACCGACCATAGAGGAAAAAGCAATCGGCCAGCGATACACTTTCCTGTTACGTTTCCCAGTCATTTGCGGCGCCTGATTGTGTCATCGGTCGCGAAGAAAAAAATGAGCGAGAAATAGAAAAAGATAAAAGTGTACATCTCTAAGTAGGCGGAAAAAGAAAAGCCGGTGCTTGTGGTGATGCTACCTTATTTTTAAACGTAGCATGCGCACGCGCATCAATTTTGTGGAGGAAAAAAAAAAGGCCGAAACGAGTGAAAAAAGAAGTGGGTGAGTGAAAACACAAAGAATTTCGCAAAATTGAGTCTAGAAACATGGAATATGAACAACAGCAGAGAAGAACTGAAAAAAAAAAAGATATTTTATTTAGCACAGAGACACTTTTGCTGAGGGTACTAAGAAAAAACTTTTTGTGAAGTCAGCGCACAGCGTCCGCTATTAATAAAAACACAATGGCACGTTCCTCGCGTCGAGCACGTCAGTTCATCCTGTAAAGGCAGAAGAAAGCCTGATGAGGTAAAAAAGGAGAGGCGTTAAAGGATGCTTCCCAGCGGCACCCCGTCAGACAGCCGCGTTTTCGCCATCTCCTCGAACACTGTCACTTCCGATTACAACAACGGCGCGCACAAACCACAAAAACGAATTTTGAAACATCAACGCGCTGGTCGAGTGCGTAACTAACGTGGTGGCATCGAGGCCAGTGCAGCCTCTGACCCGATCGTCTGTGTCATGTTGACCTTGCGGGTGTTCTTCAGACTGGGCAGGTTGTTCTCGGTGAGGTCGAGCGTTGCCCCTTTGCGCGGCTCGGCGGTCGTCAGCCCTGCCTTCCACGGCGCGTGCACTGGCATTGACCACTTCGTGCTCGTGTGCCATGTGCGGAACGGGTGGCGTGAGTCGCGCACCTTGCCCTTCTCGTAGGGGTCCGGGATCCACTCCGGGTCGGCGCCCATGTGGAGCGTGTCTGGCTTGCCGGCGCGGAACGCCCCGTAGGTCTTGCGCGGCTTCTTCTCCGGCTCCCCCTGCGGCATCCACGCCGGGTAGTCGTTCTTGATCGGCCCGGTGTGAAAGTGTCCGACACGGCCGCGGTTCACCTTGTCGTTGTAAGGGTCCGGAATGTGCTCCGGCTGCCCACCGAGGTAGTTGCAGGGCCCGCCCGCCTTCATGCCGCCGGCGCGCGGTGACGGCCCGCTTCCCTTGGGGTCGAGGTCGAGGTCGCGGCTTTTGTTCCTGTTGCCCTCCTCCCCGTCTCCGTCTGGCATGTACGGATACTCCGAGAAGAGGCCCCGCTTGAGGGGGGCTTTACGGGTGAACATGGCCGTCTGCCGCGGCACCGTGTTTGCCTTCACCGGCCGACCAGCCTCCGTGTCGAGGGGGATGTGACCCACGCCGCCCAAGTTGGTACCGTTGCCTTTCGCGAAGTCCATGCGATCCCCGGCGGTGCGCTCCGCCACGCGGTTTGGCGCGACCGGGGCGGCATACGGGCCACCGGCGTTGTACTCGTACTGGAACTGGCCACCAGCGCGCAGGTCGTGGAAAGGGGCACTCTCGCGAGCAATATGGTCGGCTTCGCAGTCGTAGAGGTGGTGCCAGTTCGTCCAGTGCCGCCGGTTGTCCCAGTTCTTGGGACGCAGGTTGTGCACCGTCTCCAGGCGACCCTCTGTCATTTTCTTTGAATTATGATCTCGCTGAAGTTGAAGTTTGTGTGTGTATATATACAAAAAGGCTGATTATAAAGGAGAAGTTTAACAAAGACGTCAACAGTTCTCCTTTTTTTCCCTGGTATTTTTTTTTTTTACTGTGCCATTATTCGCAAAAAAAAAGGAGCCAGTTAGAAGAGTGGCAAGTAGGGGCACTCGAGAGAACAAGAGATGAGAGAGAGACAGGGAGGGTTGAGAAACACGGAACCCTTTGTCCGTTATCCACATTTAAGTGTGGTTGAAGCGTGCGCAATGCGCTTTTGCTATCAACAGCAACAGTGCCACAGGGAGTCACTAAAAAAGCTACTTTCCTTTCGGCTCAGCAGAACTGTTTGAGTACAGAAGAAGAGACTTCTCAATGCTTTAAGACGTTTAACATTACCAATGCCAAACCTCTCGTTCTACCGCGCTGATAACGGTTTGAAAACCCCCATTTTTATTTTTGTTTTGAATTAAGACTGTGATGCAAAACAACGCACAAGTGTTGTTCAGCAGATAACAAGGGGCAAAAAGATCCGCAAAAAAAAAACTCGAAAAAAAAGGTTCTTTTCTTTTTTTTTGACAAATTGCTTTACTGTACAAACACAATTATCAAGAAAGAGACCGTGCTGCCATGTCTGCTAGACAAAAAGCACATGCGCTTCTTCTCTTTACTATTCCTTCCTCTCCGCTCCACTAACGAAAGCCTTTGCCCTCCTGTAGAAAGTGGCCGACCATCGGCTGCCCCACGCCAAGCCCTGGTGCCTTCTTCGGCTCGCTCGAGCCGTGCGAGATGCCCTTCATCGCCACCTGGTCTGCGGCGGCGGCCAGCGGGGTGTACTCCTTCACCGTAATGCCGAACTTCTTTTCGAAGGCAAACTCCTCAAACTGGAAGATGTAGTCTTGGAAAACGTCGCCGACGACGCCGTCGTGCAGGCAGAAGTACGGCATCTGCGCGTCGTGAAACGGCCGAGCGTTGGACAAGTACTCGGTCTGCCCGTTAATCATCTGCATGCGGCGAAAGCGGTCAAGTTCGATGCCGAAGTAATCCAGCGTCTTCTGGGCGACGCGGGTGGCGTGGCGCTTGACGTCGCGGTTGGACCAGTGCGCCATGCGGCGCTGATCAAAGGTGCCGTAGTACTCAATCGCGTTCTCGGTGCCGGAGCCGAAGATGCCGAGCACCTTCTCCCCCATCGACGCCAGCTGCGAGTCGCTTGGCGGCTTACCGGTGTAGAGGGCGTTGTGCAGGCAGAGAGAAGAACACAGGGAGGGCAGGCACTGGCTGAGCGCGCGGTGCACCCAGATGGCACGCATCTTCGGGAACACCGTGTGCAGCGCCTCCGAGCTGAGGATGGCGAAGGGGCTGTAGAGCAGCCACTGCGGGTGTAGCAGCGTGTTTTTTGTCCCGTACGTCTGCGTCTCCATCGCGTTGTCGATCGGCTCGTACTCGCGCGTGACGGCCTCGGAGAAGTGGCCGCACCTTTTGTACCACTGAAAAAGCTCCATCACACGCCGCACTTCGGTGTAGACCGGCAGTTGGTCCTCCTCGAGACACTCGAGCAGGTACTCGTCCAGGCCGTGCAGCAAACCCCACGCGTAGGACTGCGGCGTCATGAGGTGCAGGGTCAGGTCATCGTCCACCTGGTCCACCTGCGGCACTCGCGCACACAAAAAGTCGGGGTGCAGGTAGCCGAAGCCGCGAAAGTGCCGCTGGAAAGCGTCGCGGCGCTCTGTGTCGAGTAGAAGCGAGGGCGAGAGGGTGTCGCACTGCCGCGGCGTCAAGAAGAGACCGGAGCGCGCCAGCACGTGGGCAGCCATGTGGCCGTTCGACCGTGGCAGGCCCATTACAATAAGGGGGTCATCAATCGGCGGCTCCTTCGCGATCTCGCCGCCGCTGAGGCGATACACCTCCTCGACGGCGAGCCGCTGCGCCAGGGCATTGACGAGCCGGCCGCGCAGCAGCCGACTGCCATGCTTCGTGGTGCCAGTCTTATCCTGGCAGGCGCGGCACAGCTTCTTCCACCACCGGCCGTGGGGCAGGTCGGACTCCGACGGCACCGCGACGCTGGCGGCGGCGCAGGCGTCCGTGACGACGGCCTCGTACTCGAAGCTGGAACGGGCAGCGCGTGTGGTGAAGGCGTTGACGAGGCGCAGCGGTGCGTTGCCACCCCGCACGAGATCCCGCACCCCAGACATTGACTTTAGCCCAATCATTTTCGCTTTTATTGTTGGTTGGCGTTTTTTAAAAAGCTCTGCGTAAAACCTTTTTCTTTTAAGATTGGGAAGTGCGCAGCCACGTTGATTTGGTTTCGATACCCTTGTATGCGCCTGGAAATGAGTGTGGCTCTTTGTCAACGCAAAAAACTAATAGATCAGCGCTGCGTTGATACAAACCGAGCGTTTCGCTTGTCATTGATCGGTGTAAGTTAGAGTAAGCAAAGATTAAGGAAAAAAAAAAACAAGGAGAAGAACATGCGTGATCACCACAAAAAAAATGGTTTAAAAGTTGAGGGAAGGGGAAGGAAACTATCAATTATACTTTTCTTTCTTTAGAAAACATTTAGTCAGACTTACAGCTTCTGTGATAAATGGCATTGATGGACGCTACAATGCTCGATTTTAATTCACAAGGAGGGACAAGAGCATCTCTTTCAATCTTAACAAGCAGGCGCTGACAATATCTCGCACTGTCTCATTCAGCGAAGTGGCACCAGCCCGTGCATTTCTTACGAAATGTCGAGAAAAGCAGGGTCTTCTTTCTTTGTGAGAGATATAAAACCAAACAGAAAGGAGGCCTTGCAGCTTATGCATGTTAAATTGTCCATGCTTTTTTGGCTTCACTTTGTTGGCTTATAAAGCTCGTTTTTTTCTTATTTTAACTTGTTTATCACCTCTCGAAAACGCCGCTCGAAAAGAGACGCAGGGGAGAACACGCAGAGTCTTAACAACAGACAAAAACGCAGCTTCAGACGACAAAAACAACAATGCACAGCTAATTCATGAAAAGAAGGAGAAAAACACTACGAGAAGAGTGAAAAAAAAAGGAAAATGAAACAAAGAAATGTTTAGATCACAAGGGTTCTTACATTAGCCCTCTGACTATTTAAAAAAGTAGCGCTTAGAGAAACTTAAAAAAAAAAAAACAGTAAGGATGTGGTATTACGAGCAAGGCAGAGCGCAGCAAAAGAAAAGAAGTTTTTTCAGACAAAACACAATTAGAAGAAACACATTATTTGAGCCCTTAACTTAATTTAGAGCGTTGGGTTCTGAGTGAGGTGTGTGTGTATTAGTAGGTGAATGCGTACGTCAACAGTGAGCATTCAAAACCGGTTTACCCGCTATTCAGCGCTACGTTGATTTTATGAAGCACTTCAAAATCAGAGAGAATAGTGGCGTCGGCTCATTAACGTATTTTAAGCTCACTCTGAACGCAGGCACAAGTAAAAAAAAAAACGGAAAAGGTTAAAACCAGAAACAAGATACATTTCGTGAGTTGACACGCGAATTGCCTTCTAACTGAGTACTCCCGCAGAAAGAAAAAGGAGAATCAAGATGTGTAAGTACGTGTAGACCCGAGCAACTAAGGGCACACCTGGGCTCTTTGAACAATTACAAAACAACAGAGAGAGGGGAAAAAAACTACATGATTGCCCACCGTGAAAAACCTGCTCAAGACGCATCGCGTTTCTGTTTGTGACAGCGCTGTGGCGTGTAGGCTAGCCACAAAGCAGTTTTAGAAACGTTTCACAGCTCATCCCAAAGGAACGTGTGAGACAAAAAAAGGAGTAAAATATACGTCGTTGCTAGGAATGTTGTGCTCGAGGCAAAAGAAGAAAAAGGTGGTAAGCTCACTCCAATTTTCATTTCCCCCTCTTGTTTTTTGCTGCTAGAGTGCTATTAAAACAGAATTAATTGCAAGTTTATCCTGCATTAGTCAAATTTAGAGCTGCTTGTTAAATTTGGTTTTTCTATATCTGCCCGCCGGTCATCCTTTCTTTTTGTCCGAAAAAAAAAAACCACTAACGATTGGCATGCACGCAGAAAGAAACTCTTGGAGAAAATTGTAAACCACGCTAACAGGCACTCTGTCCGGTCGTCTCGCCAAGAAGCAACGTTCATTGTTAGCCAAACAAAAAAAAAGGTTGTTTGTCAATGCTCTTTTTTCTTCTCCCTCTGATCGCCAGGAAAGCGATGACAGTGCGTGTCGCGACACGTCCTCAGAATTAAAGCGTGGAAGGCGCATAAAGAGCCCACCTTACTGCGAAAAGCGAGCCGAGTCGGAGAAAGAGGACACGACGGTCTGCGAGTACTGGCGCTGCAGGGAGAAGATGGTGGCGAGGACGAGTGCGGAGCCGAGAACAAGCACAAGCATGGTGGGGCCACGCGTGTCGTCGTAGCGCATCGGCTCACGCATGTAGATCTTGTTGGCGCGGTCGCGGAAGATGAAGAGGGAATACACCATGAAGACGATCGAGACCGGCAGCAGAACCAGACCCGCAAGCTCCGCGCCGTTGCTCGTCGAGTCGCCAAAGTTGAGAAGAGTGAGGGACATGAGGCCGACCATGACGGAGATGGAAAGCCACTTCAGGAAGGTACGCTCGTTGGCGAAGAAAGTTTTGGGGTCGATCTTCTGCGGCACACAAATGCGCTTGTCGTTTACGGACCCGGTGAGGTTGCGGCCGCCGGGGCCCTGGAGGCTCTCGTACTTGTCATCGCCCTCATCCTGACCCTCCGCCCACGGCTTCAGCGAGCCGCCGACACAGCACAGGTAGGAAAGACCGCGGTTGGTAGCGTCCATATTTGTAATGTAAGAGTGTCAAAATGTTTTTATTGTCTGCGTTGTAATTGGGAGTCAATAGGTAAAGAGCGAAATCAACTCAGTAGCTAAAAAAAAAATGGAGTAAAATAAAAAGTGTCGATAGAAAACGGTTCAAAACGAGAATGAAAACTCAACGTATGCTAAGAGAAACGAAAACGATATCTCTTCAAACGAAAAACATGATACAATAAGGTGAAGGTAAATCCAAAGGAAAGGAGAAAACGATTTGGAAGGAGAGTAAAGACGACCGAGTTGAAAAATAAGCTTCTCAGACTTTGAAAAAGAACCTTTGAACTACATCTTTTTTTCTCAAGTGATGACCACTAAAAAGATGCAAGCAGAGCTGCGACATTTGTGGTGTTCGCATTACATATGGAAAATAATAGGAACTCTTTTCTGAAAATTGTTTTAGCGTTTGTCGTTAGGAGAGTTAATCTTTAACCTCCATAGCTCGTTAAAATCCACTAGGGGTTTGCTTACTTACACCCTTGATCTGGAATTTTTTATTATTTTAGTAAAACACTTGAGTAGCAGAACTGCTTTTGTAATAGGGTAACAAATAGCGTTACACACAAAAAAAAAAAAAGAATAGCCTCTGTCAAGGCCGTGATGAGAAAAAAAAGCACCTTGCCTTAACTCTTAACTGTGTCGGAAAAAGGAACGAAAGGGTCTGCAGGCTGACTTGTTTAAACAACTTGATAACAAGAATAAGTCGGCAGTAAAGGTGTTAATCATTCTTTTTAGAGTCCGCCGTCTGCAATTCTTCGCTATCTGCGCTTGGAATGAGAACAGACTGCGTCGGGTTGTGCGCTGCCAGGTAGTTAGCCGTGAAAACACCCGCGGTGATGGCAAGGCGCCACAGCATTGTCCACGCCAGGTAGCGCTGGAGAGGCATTTGCCAATAGAGAGCATTTTCAAAACCGTTAACAACAAGGCTGATGATATGCAAGGCAGCTAGCACAAAGGCACCCGGAAACACTAATGTATAGAGGAGAAACGGCACAATAGCGCGGTCGCCTGTGCCGCCGCAAATGTTGCATAGCGGCCAAGGCAACGCGCGAAGCCGTGACAGCTTCATGCGTGGACTTTGTCCGACAGCGATGGCGCGAGTGATTTGTGTAGAGTTGGAGTACGTGATGCCGGCTACGAAAAGCGTGAATGTGAGTACATTGACTGCTAAATCGCTTCTGACTAGCACCGCAGGCGCGCTGCTTTGCTCCACAGTCATTTTCTCCATCAGGTAATTGGTGATAATCATGAAAGTCGCCATAACGCTGAAGGCGACGGCAAAGGTGGGACGCAATAGAACTTCGAAGAACGAGTCCGTTTCGGGAAGAAGTTGAAACTCCATCTTCGCTGCTGTTGCTGCTTCAATCAGTGTTTGATGCTGGAGAGAAGAAGAATAGTAATAATAAAGATGTTGCTGAAATTGAGAAAGATTTAATTTTTCTGTCGTGGAGACAAAAAGAAAAAAGACTTCAGAGGCAATGGCTGAAAAATCGGAAATGATTCACACCTAAGTTGCAATCGAAAAAAAAACGAGAACAGAGAAGTTTTGAAGGAGAATAACGGGCGTGTTAAAAGACGAGATGATAATTTTATATTTTTCCTTGCGGTTCACACATCGATAGTTGCATTGAAAATCAACAAATTTAAATCGCCTTTAATTTAAACAAAAAAGGCATGAAGCATTTTTGCGTTCATAAAGAAGAATTTTAACAATATTAGCGTGTGTGCGGTTACTTGTTCTATCTAGCAGACAACTTCATTCTGATTTAATCCATGAAAGCGCGTTTTTTTTTTTTCCAAGGTTGAGTATAAGCTTTTTTGTTGTTGTTTTAAGGGGAAAAAAAAGTCAATGAGTGAAAGCTTGAAAAGAAAAGATAGGAATTAGAAACTGTGCACTGATGCAAAGGCGGTAGCAGGAAAATTTTAAGCAAAAGGACAACGTTATATTAATCAAATTTGCGACCTATACAATTAAAATGAGTTTAATTACAAACGTCAAAAACATAATTAAAGAAAAGTTCAATTGATTAACCTTAATTCTTAATAAGAATTGCGTGACACACAAAGGCAACGCAAAAAGTTGCCTTTTTTATCCCCTTCGGCGCGTCAACCCAGTCGTATTTCTGGTCCTTGATTATTTGTGAATTTATGAAGCTTCTTGCTTTTCATCACAACTGGGACACACATACAATCCCTCTCCCACGGGCTGCATAACTTTTGAGATGCAGCTGCAACATAAAGCAGGGACGCAGCTACAGCACACCGTGTTAGCAAGAAGAAAATCGGCGGCCGGGTCGCAACGAATGCAAGAACAGTCAAAAGAATAAGTCGCCTTCAGCTTCGCTTTTCTTTCTGCTGCAGGTAGCTTGAGATCAATATACGAAATGCAGAGCGGCTCGCCTACCTCGATGTCTCGTGCAGCAAAAAATTCAATTATTCGAGTCTTTTTCACGTTCCTCCGACCCATGTTTGGTGCGCAGCTGTGATTAAAATAAGAGCTTTGTGGATATAAAGCGACGCCGAGTTGACGATTCACCGCGCTCCAAATTCCAAACCCGTTACACAGAAAAGCAGTGCAGAGTGCAACAAATGTCTCGCGGCTCACGCTCGAAGGCATTTTGTGCTCTTCAGAGAGAGACTGCCGCAAGTACTTTTTACTTTGCAGTGTCAGTTGATAGATGTCGTACAATTTCGAAAAGTCTTCCACGATTTCCGGGTTTGTGTCACGCATATTAGTTCCCAAGCATTCCACGTGGTCGTACGAAGGCACGAAAATTGTGCTGGGGGCGACGCCTGAATTCAAAAATTGCAGCGGACTGCAAACCTCGCGGCCAAATCCAACTGTTTCAAAAGAGTTTCCGTCGACACTATTTACGCTTCTGTTGAGGCGATCGCCCTTTCCTTCAGACTCACAGCGACTCAAAATCAAACAAGCCATTTCGAAAGTATCCATATCTTCCTCGGGTACACTTTTCGCTGCCGCTTTGGCAAAAACAACAGCCGAGCATTCGCCGGATTCTGCGTGCTTAACGGTGTGCGCTGCCGTGCAACTCTCGCAGCAAAAAGCGCTGCCGCACCTGTTGCACTTGCTGAATGCATTTCGTGCGTCACCGCAGCAAAAAACACATCGTTGACTTTTTGTGTTACCGATTCGCTGGGCCACGCTGTATGCTTCTTCTCTAAATATAATGCTACCAGCCGTTATATTTGACGCAGCAATTACAAACCGGCCTCTTCCAGGAACATACTCAC
>MDUD01002096.1:0-18581 GCA_002216565.1 Crithidia mellificae | reverse complement strand
CAACGGTTCAACCGCCCTCTTCGCCTCAGGCATACCTGTAGCTTCGATAGAACCATTTCCTGCTGCTGCTGCTGCTGGGGGTGTTGATAGTGCTTCAGAAGTAAACTCCGATTTTCGCTCTAGATCCGCTGAATCTTTCATGTTCGATGAGGGACCAACGATAGAGAGCATTACGCCAAGGGAGTGCAGCAGCCACACCGCGTCTCTGGCCTCCTGCTCCTGCGCTGACGGCGCGTGATACGGGGCGTTGCGTGGACCACCCGTTTGACTCGATACTGCCCCATTGCCTTTTGTGGCTTTTGCAGGCGAAGTGTTCGACGACACCGGAGCGGCGGTGCCTTCTGCATCTTTGCTGCTGCGTGCGCTTGCTTGCGTGGTCGTGTTCCCCACAACAGCAACACTTTTGCGACTCTGTGCGTTGAGCAGAGTCACGGCAGTATCCAAAAAAGTGCGGAAAGCACTTCCCCACTGCTGCGTCACACTGTTGGATGAAAAGTGCTCGTGAAGGCAGTTGTTGACTTTTGCGCAACACCCATCTTCGCTTTCCACAAGTTCATCTGCAATGTTTACGTGGCTTAGTTTAACAACGAGTTCGTTCACGACCGCCAACACCTCCCGCTGTCGAGCAACAAGCAAAGGGGCACACAGTTGCAGCAGATGCAGAAACGCATCTTGACAGCGAGTCCGCTCCTTCGTGGTCGCGGCAGCTCTCTCCGAGCTGCAAGCCGCGTGCAGAAGCGCACCCAGCAGCTGCAGGAGGAAACAAGGGTGCAGTGCGTCAAGGCGCACGACGCCTTGCCGGTACAGTAGCACAGGGGGAAGGGAAAGGAGCGAAGTCGAAGGACCAGGCTCCTCTGTGTGTGTATCTTGAGTGGAAGGGGCCCAGGGCGAAGCTTCCAGTGCTGATGGCACAGTTGTCACGTTTTGAGGGCTGTTCTTCGCGGTCTGCGGTGTATCAGGTGATGTGGTGACGCGCTCCACCACCGCTGCGAGCATGACATCTTCCACCGCGTTGGAAAGAGCGGCGCTCGAAGAAACGTTGCCGCTGCTACATGGGCAGCTGGAGGACGAGGTGGGCGGCGCCTCGGCGGCAACACTTGCAGCTGCGAGGGCCATACGCTGCTGCGTGGCAGGGGGCAGGTCAAGCAGGTCGGCGAGGGCAAAACAGTGAAGGAGGTGGAGGTGCGGCTGGTCGATACTTCGTCGCTCGAACGACAACGGCGGTGGCGACGGCGACAGCACTGCTGCTGCTGTTGAGGACATTGAGTTCGTTGTGCTCACAACTAGTTTTCTTTATTAATAACGAAGGAAGAGGAAAAAATGAAAAGACTGTATTTACACGATCTGGAAGAAGACGTTGAAATAGAGTGCAATACTGCGTGTGTGTGTCTGCGGTGCAGCATAATGCACGATAGTTGTTGAGCAACACACGATGGCAAGCTGAGGAGAAAAGTGAAATGTTTATGTATCAAAAGTAGTTTGTTGTCTCGATCTCTCTAGAGAAATCAAAAATAAAAGTTGAAATAGAAGCAGGGGAAAGAAGGGAGGTCTATAGCGATATTGTTGTACCTGTACTACACAGGGTTACCGTTCAAATAGCGTAAACGGCGATAAAATCAGGGAAAAGAAGGTGGATGAGGTGGAGAGTTTGAAGGTTCGGGGCAATATAAAAAGCGGCGACTACAATTTCAAAGCCAGCTTAACAAGTCGAACATGAGTGTTGTTAATTTGGATTGTTTTTCTTGGCCTTCGTGTTTGAAATCTGTACTAGTTGTTTGTCGCCGACGAGACTGCCCAGCACTCTACGAGAATAAACTATGGCGAAGCATAACTTGAAAGAGCTCGCTCTGGTGAAGAGAAATTATAGACAGCTTCAATTCCCTTGATTTCCGCCTGTTTGCTGCAACGCACGTCACTCTCCACGAACTCACGTTAAGAGACAGAGAGTGGATCACGTTCATTGCCGTTCCGATGAGAAAACATAACAATGGTAGCTTACAAACATAATACTGATTATTATTATTTTTTGTTTTAAGTAAGACAACGATGCTATACATGTAAGAGTGAAAAAAGAAGAACAGAAAAAGAATATGATGATAACTTACAGCGGTTGGGAGAGCTCAACATATAAGAGCGGAGGTAAAAAAAAAAAAAAACGAGAAAACAGAACACAGAAAAAAAGGTGATATGAAACATCGAAAATCAAAGCGGAAACATCTTGACAGAGGTTTGGTCGTAAGTGGGTCACAATGAACCAGAAAAACGGGGGAAAAATATGTCTCCAATGCTTTTGATAACCTAACAGAAACAAAAATGAAAACCAAAACGACTATTAGTGAGCAAGGGAAGTCAGTAGTAGACATGTCCGTATTAAGTCCTATTAGTAAGCTAGAGAAACACACAAAAGCACACACACACAAACACATGTGCACGACCAAAGAAGGTAAGGAGAAAAAGCAAAACGAGCAAAACAAAAAAGATACAGAAAGAGTAGTAAACATCAGAACACATCATCAATATATACATGACAAACGGGCTTGAGTAGTCGAGACGTGGCGGAGAATAGATCGATGGCGGGAACTGAAAAATAGAAAAAAACTTTTGACGACGGGAGAAGCGAAGTGCTGCCAGAGAAATACAAAGTCGCTTTTAAAAAGAAGGAGATAGTTTGCAGAAAGAGATCACAAACAAAAAGTACGAACACGCGAATGTTAAATAAGCGCAATGCACTATCCTGCATTCAGAATCTACTTTGCTAGCTTGTAAAAAAGGCTTTACTAGCTTGGATGCGATGCTCCTTCGTACCCTCTGTAATTTCTTTCTTTGTTTTACATCATCTCCTCCTTGTTGCGACGCTGCTGCATCTGCCGCTTCCGCGCCTTCTGCTGCTCCCTCTCCACCGTCGCCAGCGCCATCATCTTCAGCTCCTGCCGGTCGTGAATCTCATTCTCCGGGTAATCGTCCGTCGCCCCTCCCCCGTGTGCGGCGGACCCAGACCCAACGCGTCCGTTATTCCCTGCCGCCGCACCGTTCATGCCAGCCGCTGCCGCCGCCGCCGCTGCTGTTGCTGCTGTTCCGGCCGCGTTTGCGCCATTCCCTCCAGCTGCTGCGGCCGCCGCGGCGATCGTGTTGGCTGCCGGTGCGTTCGAGCTCCCCGCTGGGCCGCCGTTGCCGTTCAGGTAGACGAGCGAGCCTCGCCCGCGGGAAGCGGAGTTGTTCTGCTGTTGCCGCAGGAGTTGCTGCTGCTGCTTCGCCTCCAGCACCTCCTCCACCCGCACGTTGGTGCCGGGGATGGTGAAGCGCGCGCCGTTCATCGAGCGCACGACGGCGTCGAGTTCGTCCTGCGTGAGCTCCTCAAGCATGAGCTGCAGCTTCGCCCCGCAGCTGCGCAGCAGGTCAATCGTGAGAGTCGCCTTCGTCGCGGTCTTCTCCTGCTTGGAGGCGCCATGGGGGCTGCCAGCGATGGCGGCGGCGTTGGCGATGGACAGCTTCTCTGCCAAATACTGCACACCCATGTCCACCTCCCGCAGCAGCTGGGCTAGCTTGTCGTGCGTGTCCTGCGCCTCCTCCAGCTCCTCCTGACGCTGGTGAAGGTGCTGGCGGAACTCTTCCAGGATGAGGCGGCGATCGTGCCGGCGGTCGGCGCGGAGGCCGAAATCGGCGTTGTCGGCGTGCGGGCCGGCACCACCGCTACCGGCACCGCCCTCGCCGTCTTCGTCATCGTCCACCGCTGCCGCTGCTGCTGCGCCATCGGCCGCCGCTCCGCTGGACCCGCCCGCAGCGGCCAGGCCACCACCGCTGCCTCCGGCACCGACGCCGGCGCCGCTCGCATCGCCTCTGCCCTCCAGTCCTGCGCCGTGGGCGTCGCGCGCGGCCCGCATGACACGCGCCGACACGAGCGCGTGACCGGCGCGGTGGTTCACCGCCTCCCACTCCGCCTGCAACTTCACCTTGTTCGTCTCCAGCGCCGTCATGTCCGCCTCCAGCGCGTGCGAGGTGGCCTGCAGCTGCTCGTGCTGCGCCGTGCGCTCCCGCAGCTTGTTGATCACATCCGCCACGTTGGCCGCCATCGTCATGTCACGCAGCCGCACGTAGGCCAGTTTTTGCTTCTGCAGATCCTCAACCTCTTCGGGGCGGAGCGCAGAGGCGGAGGAGGCCCCGCTGCGGTGGCCGCCGCGCCGGCGGTTGGCCGTCGAGCTCGCCGCGCTCTGCGTCGCCTTCGCGTGCCGCTCCTCCTGCTGCTGCAGCTTCTGCAGAATGGTCTCGTGCTTCTTCTCCAGCTGCTGCCGCTTCGACTCAATGAAGGCGCGCCGCTCATCCAGGTCCTTGCGCTGCTTCTGGCGCTCCGCCGTAAGCTGGCTCTTCAGCTCCGCCACCTCCGCCTTGGCGGCGTCGCGGGCCTTCGCCGCGCTCTTCCACACCGCCACGAGCTCGCCCAGCTCCTTGTCCGCGCACTGCAGCGCCTGTTCGGTGGAGGAGACCTGCGTGTTGAAGCCCGCCTGCTCCAGCTGCAGCCGTTCCAGCAGCGTCTCGTAGGTGCGACGAATCGTGTTCACCTCGTTGTGCTTCACGAGACACTTGTCCAGGCGGTTCTCCAAGGCGCGTATTTTGTGTGCGACGGCCGAGTCCTCCTCCATCGCCCCGTGGCCCTCCTGCAGCAGAAACGTGTTCTCCTCCGCCGCCTTCTCGATCTCCTTTGTCAGCTCCGCGTTCTTCGCCTTGACCGCGTTGAGGCTGCGCTTCAAGACACACGTTTTGTTGTGAAGCAGCTCCTCTTCCTTTGCGTAGTGGTCCTCCACACTGATGTTGCGCTGCCCCCGCAGTGTCTGCTGGAGAACAGAGCGAAGTTCCTTGTTCTCGCGGCGCAGCGTGGTGAGCTGCTCGTTGTTGCGACGCACCTCCGCCTGCATCGTCTCGAGCTGATTGCGTTGCCCGACATCGAGGACGGACTGCCGCGACTTCTGTGCTTCTTCGGAGATGCTCATGACGACAAGCACGCACGAGTCAAAGAAGAGATGTGTGTGTTGAGCTGAGTCGGAGAGAATACTCACTTTGAGAGCTCAGATGGCTTGTTGGCGGTGATGGACGCTGATGTCGCCTTAACCTGTAGTCTCCTTCTCTGTTTGACTGAACAACAAAATGCAGATATGCAGAGGCGTGATCAGTGCGGTTTGAAAAGGGCTGCACAAAGTGACTTTAGAAGTCTTTTTCACGATGGAAGGGGGAAAGCCGTTTATTTGACTTTCGATATGGACGATAAATAGCGGAAGTAGCATTTGATGTAAGAGGCAGAGCGAGAAGAGAATAAAAAAGTTGCAGCCATCATAAAAAAGAAGAAGAAAAACAGATACAAGAGACCTATGTCGACAAAAAACTTTTGACATTTTGCTCAGGTTTCAAGAGAAGAAGTCAAGAAGATTGTGCTTTACGGCTTCGCAAACAACAAATTGCATTTCGATAGCGCTTCACGTCAATGTGGGAGACAACCCTATCATTATCACGAATGCTTTGCACCTCCATTTATAATATCATTATGAATCTGTTTGATTGGGAGAGAGGAGCACAAAACGAGACAGAGAAAAATAGCACATTAAAGCAAGGTATGAATAGAACCAAAACGAAACTTAAAAAGGGGACAAAGAGGCAAAAAAATAGAAAATCGAGTAGTCAAGACCTTGGAAACCGCTCTCAATCCAGCTTCTCCGCAACTACCACAGAGCTCGCGCGTGGTGTTTCTCGCCCAATCTCGTCGCCCCACCGCAGGTAGGTCATCTCCGCCCACGTCAGCTGAGCATCAAAGGGCCGCGGAATGGGAAGTGCCACGCGCGCTGGAACCAGGGAAAAGCGTGCATCCACGTCGCGTCGCGCTCGTGTTGAAATCGTGGTAGTGTTGTTGTGGCCTTGACGAACGGCAAGTGACACATTTCTAAGCGACACATCTCGTGTTTCCGCTGCCGCAACGACGACGGCGCGTTCGTCAGAGCGCTCGTGACGTTCATGGGTGTTTTCGTCTCCGTCAGCGCGTGCTCCATCGCGCGCGACTGCCGTCGTTGCATCATCGGTTCTATTCCTTTCGTTTGCGTTCGCACGCAGGTCCAAACACACACTCTGCGACAAGTCACTGTCATTGTCGCTTCGACCACTGCTGCCGATGCCACAAAAGCCCGAAGTGTTTGTGTAACAAGCGTCGTCCGTCACACTTCCATTCGAAAAACACTGTTGCTCAAGCAATTGCTGCTGCTGCCGCTTTTGTCGCTGCGCCGCCGCCGCCGCCGCCGCCGCCACGCCGCGCGCCGCTGTCCAACCACCCTCCACAAGCTGGCGAAGGTGGTGCAGGAGTTCGAGCACTGCATTCGGTAACAACAGCTCTGCCGCCAGGGCCGAGAGAGAAGCCTGTGGAAGAGGAATGACCGTGGTGGTGGTCGTGATCGTCGTGATGAGCGTTGTTGTTGCTGTTGTTGTTGTTGTGTTGTGGCGGGCATCACCGAGCGCGGCTGCGGTGGTCTGCGTGGTCGTCTTTGTGATGGTTGAGGTGCCGCTGCTGTCACACATCTGAATGACAGACGTGGGCGTGTAAAGGACAGCGCGTGGAGTTGGAGCAGTGTCTTTTCTGTCAAACCGCGCTTGATGCTCAGTAAAAGGCGAAACACCACTTTCAAGTCGATCGGCAGCTCCAAAGTTTTGTCCGCTCTTCGTCGTGGCTGCAGCAGCTGCGCTGGAGGTAGTGATGGTCGTGGTGACCGCGCTGCTGGAAGCAATGATGGCGTTCTTAGCACTCTCAAAAAGATCAAATGGTGCCTGAAAGAGAACGTGCAGCACCGCCGCGACAGGCGTGACATCATCACTGGTGGACGTCTGCACCTCTCCGGCCGTTCTCATTTGTTTCGCTCCTAACGTGGTTATTGTGCCATGCTGCTGCAGGATGTCATTAAGATGAGTGTCTGCCGCACCGCCACCACCGCTTCCCACAGGGCTCGCGGACCCGCCTCCTGTCATTTCGTCCAACGTCGCCAGCGTCGGGTGACGCACCCCGGAGGCGTAGATGAAGTCATCCCACACCTTATCCGAGATGCCGAGGAAGAGCCAGTAGAGGTAGACGAGGGCCACCGCGAGGACAACGGTGCGGCGCAGGCCCGGCTGAACGAGATCCGCCCACCACAGCTGCGCGTTAATGGCGATCATGTCCTCCACTTCACCAAGCGTGGTGGAGTAAGCCTCCAACTTTGGGGTGTACCAGCGGCGAATCGAGGTCTCCCGCTTGGCGGCGGAGGTGCTCACGTGAATCATGGAGTCCCACCACGCCCGCACCGCGTTCTTCATCGGTGAGGCCACCGTCTCCCAAAACTCCGACCACGCCTTCCACCACTTTACGGAAAGCGAGGTGCCCTGCACCGCCACAGGGGCTACCACCCCGACCGTCTCCCGCAGCGAGGCGATGTTCACCACAAACACGACAGGGGCCATCACAAGCACCCGCACGAGCTGCAAGACGAGACTGACGGTCGTGAAGGCGGTGCTGGTGGCCAGCCAGACCGTGTCGAAGGCGAGCACAAACGGCAGCTTCACCAGCGCAAAGACGAGCTGCACGATGGGGAGGGAGAAGAGCTGCACCACGTAGAACTGCGAGACGAAGGCGCTGAGGCTGCTGAAGATGGTGACAATGGAGGAGAAGAGATAAGTGGCAAGGACGGAGAAGCGGAGGGTGAAGCGGCGCTCCAGCCATCGGGTAAAAGGGTCAAGCGTCCGCTCCATAAAGCGCTTGAGCTGTGGGAGGTGCTTGTAAAGGTCGTACACGCCCACCGCAAGCGACAGCAAGGGCCACAAGTTCGTTAACCCCGAGTAGAGGAGCCGGAAGAGGCGTCGGTAGGGGAGGCCGGTGGAGCTGTAGAAGATGGCCCACGCAGGCATGCCAACTTCCACCATGCTCAGCAGCCGCTTCTGCTCTGCGACGCTCACCGTGTACGGGTGGGTGCCGGGCTCCGGCATCAGCAGCTCCCGCAGCACGCTGTTGAAAACCGGATCTGCGGTGTACACGCTGACGACGATCTCGTGGTGGGTGGAGGTGAGCCGAGGCTGCACAAGGCGCGGCGTGGCGTGCGCCACGTTGGGGTACAGCGCGGCTGCGAAGGCTGGCGTTGGGGGTGCGAGGTGCGGCATCGAGTCACTCGCCGGCGGTGCCTCGAGAGGTGCGCGGCGCTGCAGGTCAGAGAGACGGCGGGTGGCTGAGGCGGGTGGCGGCGTCATCGACAAGTCCGCGTTTTGCCTGCGGGGCTCTTCATTCAGTTCAGCTGCTGCTGCTGCTGCTGCTGCTGGTGATACCGTCAGAGGACTTGTCAGGTGCAGGTTTTGACTCTGATGACGATCCTCGTCCATCTTCAAGGAGGGAAGCGAGCTGGGGCGGAAGAGTCGCGTTGGTGCCACGCCGTCGCTACAAGAAAACTTGTTCTTTGTTTCCGTGTGGTGGTACTTATTGACGTGGTGGTCTTCTCCACCGCCGTCAATGTCTTCTTCAGTGCCGCTGCCACGACCGGCGCTGCGCAGTGCACTCGCGAGACTCAGCGGCGGAGCGGGGCAAGAGGAGCACCGTGTCACAGAAATTTGCCTGTCTGCTTGCAGCTGTTGCAAATCGAGTGGCTGATGCCCACGGCGTCGCTGCGCGGCCGCGTGGACGAGCGGGGAGGCATTCTCCTGTGTCCACGTCGCCGACTGCGGCCACACCGAAGGCGACGCCCCACCACCGTTGCCTTGCGCGAGGCTCGGGGCGGGTTGGGCGGTGAGGGACGGCGTACGCACGCTGCCGCTGCGGTGCTCGACAGAAACTCGTCTCCCTTCTTGTTTTTGCTGCTGCTGTGACGGCTGCTGCTGCTGCTGCTTCTGTCGTGCCGGCGTCTCCCGCTGCGGTCGGGGAATCTGACTCGACATCCCCGCCACCCACTGCTCCTCCATCAGCGGCAACGCCTCACTGCATTGATAGTAGGCCAGCGCATCCACCAGAGTCGGGAAGAAGTAGGTGCAGACCTCTTTCGCTTCGATGGAGAGGCGGTGGGAGGTGAGCCGCGGGGCGTAGTCCATCGCCGTAATGTCGGCATGCGCAATTTCAATCACCTCGATTCCGAGCACCGCCTCTCGTGGAGGGGGAGTGGCCGCGCTGTTGTTACTTTTACTGTTGTTGTTGTTGTGTGTACTGCGTGATTCAGGTGCCGCAGGGGGGCGTGACTGCGTGGGCGAGCGCGTGGCCGACCCACCGAAGTGCGATGGCGGCCGCTGCTGTGAACGCTGCGTGCGAAATTTTGGGTGATGCGGGGTGACTGGCGAGACGCCGCTCGTCGCCACTGCCGTGCCCGTCAGCGGTGAGAATACAAAGCGATGCCCGCTGACACTCGCGCGGCGGTGCACGTCGCGTGGTTGACTGCCCAGATCCACCGCCGCACCACCGTTGCTGCTGCTGTTGCCGGGATTGTAGTTTGGATGACTGTAGCTGTTGTTGTGCGCATCGCCAGACCCGCCATAAGCATCACCACCATCACCTCTCTCCTTGTACCGTGCGGTGGGTGTTGTAGCCGAGGTCGATCCTGTGCCGTGTAGCGGGAAGAGCGGACCGTTTGCCGCGGCTGGGGTGGCGAGGTTCGGGGTAGAGTTTAGTGTCGTGACTGCTGCGGGAAGGGCCAAGCCAAGCGACAACGGAGTCGGGTGAGGGGAGGCGCCTTCGACTTGAGCTGCTGGCCCAACCGGCGTGGCGTGCACGGAGGTGCTGCTGTGCGAGGGCTGACGGGTGACCAGCATCGGTGACATGCAGCACGGCAGCGCTGCGCGGTGGTTGCTGCTGTAATTGTAGTGGCTACTCGTGCTCCCGCGCAAATCGCCTTCGCAACGACCGCTGGAACTTGCGTTGTAGTGCACACTGCTGTTGTAGCTCACGTTCCTGTTGTTGTTGTTGTTGTTCTCGTGAGCGCTGCGGGAGTACGGGTGACTGCTGAGGTAGGACGTCTCCACACTTCCCGTGACGCGACGGAGCGGCGACGCAGAGATGTCATGCACGCTGCAACCTCCTGCAGAGGCGGTGGCAGCGGCACAAGCAGCACAGCCCTCACCGCCGTTGTCGTCGTACACGCTACGGCTCACACTGCCGTTTGCGTCCCCGTCACTCGTGAAACACTCCCTGCTGACGGAGGCGGTCAGCGGGAAGGCGTACGTGAACGGCTTGTACGCACCACAGCTGGAGCTGCGCGCCGCAGCGAAGTCGCGGCTGTCCGCATCGGCCTCTTGCAGCGCGCCCATCGTGGCGGCAGCGGCGGTCGTGGCGGTGTCGGTGTCGTCGCACGCGATGCGGCTGCGCGGCCCACAGGCGGTGCGAAGCGTGGTGAACCACGGCGCCTCGCCAAAGACCATTGTTTGCAGGTTCTCCCACCACTGCCCCGTCTTCTTCTTCCGCGACGGAGCCGGTATCGAAGTCTTCAGAGAGGCTTCTGCATTAGTCGGCACAGACGCGACGTCTCCCCCGATCGCAGATGGCGGTGGAGTTGAAGACGCCGCCTCCTCCTTCCACTTGGCCTGCTCCTTTTCCTCCTCACCGTTATTATTCTCTTCATCTTTGTTCACCACTGGCGTGACTAAAAAAACAAAGCGATCGCGTGGGGTGGCGGTGTGGAGCCAGCGGACGGTGTGCCCCGCCACCTCGCCCCCTCGCAGCCGGCGGTGATTAAAGTAGTCTCGCCCACCAGCGCAGGTGCGCCACCCGCCCACCGTGGCGTAGTGCAGCATGACCGGTGCGATGACGGCGGTGCCGAGTGGGAAAAACACGCTGTCGTGCGTCGGCACGAGCTGCGGCACGCAGAGACCTTCCACGGTGTTGAAGGACGGCGAGAGCGCCGGAAGCGGGGGCGTGGCAAAGGGCGGCGCGGTGGAAAATAGCGGAGGCGGGAGCGGCGTGTGGGCGTATGTGGCACAACTGCGATGCACACTCCGGTCGCTCTCTTCGTTGCTTCCCGGATGATAGGTCGGAGAGGCAGAGGAGAAGTGCTGTTGGTGGTGTGAGGGCGGCAGCAGAGCACGCGGTGGGGAAACGGCGGATAATTCTTTTGCGTCTTCGTCCTCCTCATTCAGCTCTTTAGCTCTCCTCCCTGCGACGGAGTCGTGCAAAGGACTGCGTTTCCCGTCAAGGGAGTAAGAACTGGTAGACCGCATCAGGGCGCGTGGAGTCGCCCAGACGGGACTGTGGCTGCTTTTATAGAGGTGATCGTGCTGCTCGGGTTTGTCTGCGCCGGCGTAGTCGTTCGATTTCACACCAGAAGAGGGGGTGGAGGGCACGACGAAGCCGTCGTGATCTACCAAGAAAGGCGCTGCGACACGACGCGGCGACGGCGAGTGCGTTCGACTCTGCGTTCTGCTGATTGCCTCCATCACCTCACGTTCTTCGCCGCCTTCGCGTGGTTCGTCTGGCGTCGCCGCAAAAGTCGTTGCAGAAGTCGTTGTTGCTGTACCTGCTGCTGCTGCTGCTGCTGCTAATGCTGGGTGTGCCATCGATGTGTTCTCCTGCGGTGGTGTTGGTTGCGGTGGTGGTGGCGTTGCGCTGAGGGAAGAGCACGGGGTAGCTGTCACAGTGCGTGCGATATGTGAGCCATGATCCACAAATACATTCGTGACGCACGACGAAGGGCATATGACAGGTGAAGCGGGTTGATGCTTTACACACTGTTCCTGCGCGGTGGAAACACCGCCTTGTAGGCGGGCAAATGCCTCTGCAGCGTCGTCAGGGTGCACGAAAGAGGGTAGGGGTGGAGTGGAGGGGCGAGCAGCCGTAAATACATGTTCCACTACTACTGCTGCTGGTGCGGCTGTAGATGCTGGAGTGGATGACTCTGATGGCGGCGGTGGTGGTGGAGTTGCCATGGCGCGCACAATCGGACACACAATTGGGGCTGATGTGTCCATCGACGGCACAGGCTCATACTCGGACGGTGGATCGGTAGTCACTGCACGAAAGCGATCAGACTGGCTGCGGCTGCGTTCCTCCGCACTGCCGCTGAAACTCAGTCGACGCGCATTCCGCGGTGCGCTGTCCTCCTCTGTTCGCCACGGGCCACCATTGCCGTCCCTGTCCTTCTCATCCAGCGGCGCACAAGATGGAGACGTCGACACACCACTCCGACCGTGTTTTGTTTCTACTTCCTCTCGTTGCTGCCGGTGGAGAAGGGTGCTGTCATCTGTCGAGCACACCCGCGCAGTTGCAGTCGTCGCAGCGCTCCCACGCACACTGTAGTTGGTGCTGTGGTGGTGGAGATGCGATGCACCGATGCTGTCAGCGGAATGACTTGCGTGTGCGGCGCGACGCTGCTTCGGCGGCGCTGTCAGATCAAGCGGCGTGGGGCTGCGGAGCGAAGGCGAGTGCGACGGCGACATCACGTCCTCTTCTACTTCCTCCCCCTTTTCTTCCGCCGCCACCGCCGCTTCAAGCAGAAAGTTATCTGTCCGACTGTCGCTGACGACCGACGTGGACTCCCGCCTTTCATCGTTATGACGCAGGGTGGAGGTGCAGGGCTGGGTCAGCGTCGTGCACGCCGGCACGGAAGGGTCGCAGGTGGAGCCGCTTGCGGCGGCTTTGTCTGCAAACTCCACGAGAGCGTCACGTAATTTTAAAGCAGTCTCCTCTCTCTGCGATCCCAGCGAAGCTTTTTTCACATTGACGCCGTCGCGTTGAACAGCGCTGCTCTCTTCATGGCGACCGGTAGACCAGGCCGTAGGCAGAGTTTTCGACTTCTCACGATGCTTTCGTGGACGCGAATTCTTGCTGCCGTTGGGTGGAGACTCCACGTGGGCGTTCATTTCACCGTTCTGATGAAACTGTTGGTTGACAACATGGTCTGGTAACGCTTTGGCAGATGTCCGGTGCAGAAGCTCCGCCTCGCCGTCGTTGTCTCCGCAATCGCCATTTTCACTGTCGCCGCTAAATGAAGAGGATGAGGAGAGGGAGGGGGCTTGTGCAGTTGGCTGGTGCGTGGTAGAGCTCATAGGCCTAGGTATGTGTGTGTTTGTGAGACTAGCCTTATTGAAATTCAAAGCTGGTTGCTTCTCTTTTATAAGGAAGTAAAGAAAATTTGGTGTTCACCTCACTTTACGCAAAAGTAGGTCTTCTGCACTGATGAGAAGAGAAAAAGATAAAGAGCAGTAATTAATGAAAGGAAAACGGTTATTGCGGCAACAATATCAATAATAATTGGAAAAAAAGGAGAGCAAAAAAAAAAAACAAGAAAATTATTTTAAAAAGAGCCCACAACGATGAAATCAAAGAGAAAAGAAAGGAAAGAAGTGCAAAAAGGGAAGCAGTTTATAAGCGGCGTGTGTGGATGTACGGGGTGCTGCGAACTACGCAAAGGAGAGGAAGAAAAAGACGGAGTTTTTTTTTCTGGTTTGGACTCACGAAACCGTATTAAAATCAGGTATAATTTTCCTAACACAGTATCAATTTGGTTTTAATTTGTACAAGTGAATCAGAAGAGCAAAAATTGCTCTATGTGTTACGTCTGACAGAATTGAATGTCCCAATCTGCTAAGAAAAATCTGGATTCTTTTTCATGGAAAGTTATGGTTCCTACGTAAACAATTTAAATGGACGATTAGTCAAAACGTTAGGGGGAAAAGATAGCGATTGAATTGCAAAATCGAAAAAGATAAGGAAAGAGGCAAAGAGAAATCAAATTGAAGAGGAGAACGGAGCCATGTTTAAATAGACGCTTATAAACAATTCAGGAGCTTATGAGAACAGGTTGATGTTTCTTTCAAGTAACAATGGCTTGCACTACAAGGCAGCCCCTATGCTTTGAAGAAGTAAGTGAATAACGCTGCTGGTTGGAATGTTTTACCTGTGGAAGACTTTAAGACTGCGTTTCTTGCCGCTTCTTGAAACAGCATTCTTCGCAAAAAAATTTCTTCTTTTTCCAATGTATTCTCCGTGAAGGAGCTTGGGGCTTGGCTGCCTAAACGCACCAAGACAGTTGTTAGCTGGTTTTCAAAATACATTTAAATATTTTAACGTGATACAATCATCATCGCTCATTTAATTGCCAGGTAATCAAAGAAAACAATCAAAAAGGAAGAAGCAAAACACTAACCATGCGTTTTTGCTCAACGTTGGCACAGATAAATCACTAGCAGGCAATGATGATGTACATAAGACGCTCAGCGCAACAACACACGCGCGCGCTAATAGCCCACTCGTGATCTTCTCTTAATGCCTCCGCATCTACGAGAGCGAAAAACGATTCTTAACAGGAGAAAGAACAAAAAGGAATCCAAACATTTTTTGTTTACTGGTCTTGGAGGCTACATGTCTAATTTCGAAACTGAGGAAACATAGGAAAAACAAAAACAAAAACAGGCGCAGAAGATGATTAGCAAAAGCGTTTGCTTCAGATGCCAATCTCACAGCTACCATCTTTGCCTCTACAAACATTTGAAGAAAAAAAGAAACGAAGTTTTGCGTGTATCACTTATTTTCATCACCCAGCACACAATACACGTTTCTCTGCTGCTGCGATTAATACATAATTGACGTCAAGAAGTACGTCAGTTGTCTTGTGGAAAGGAAGCACCTAATGTGCGTCCATTTGCAGCAGAGAAGTGGACACACACACACACAAACAAGCAAAGACGCAATTGTGATCGGGAAATACGGCGATGCGCTCCTGAACACAAAATAAGAAAGAAGAAAAGAAATTTGTTCTGTTTAATCTACGGTTGCAGAGAAAAAAAAAAGAGAAACTAAAGAAACGGATGAAGAGACAGAAAGGAAAAAAAAAACTAATATTTTATTTTACCAGAAAACATCTGGCAGTGAGCAAGATGAGAGGACTCGGAAATTATACATGGAAAAAGGAAAAAAAAAGAGATGCAAACAGACAAACAGAAAAGAAGCCACGATGGTTGCAATCCGATGTGAATGACGAATGCCAAAGGAAAGAGAGGCAATGAAGAAAAAAGAAAGAAAACCGAGCAAACATACAAGCGGAAAGCAAATTGCTTCGTCTAAGAAAGTCCCATCCAACAACAAACACACACACAAAAAAAAAGAAGACCAGATTTAAGGTGGAAACCCGGAAAATTTGTCACATGTGGGCTTGTGAATCACCCGTGGTGAAAGAAGAAACATACATGAATATATATAAGAGAGCTATCGGCAGCCACACGTCCCACAAACTACTCTGCGGCCGCCTTTTAGCGCCTGATATGAGATCAACGAGAGAAGGAAAACAATGACGCAAATTGCGTTCGAAAAAGGTAAATTCAACGCTAGAAACCGAACACAAAAGAAGAAATGAAAGGCATCAATGAACGAGAAAAAAAACCAACAAAAAGGTTAGTTTCCCGACAAGCAGGGGGATTTGCCGCAAGTTTGCGCCATCTGTACGCAAACAGCACGACTCCTCTGCGACTTGAAGAGACCAGAGAGCAACCTTGTTCCGGGCATTTAAGCAGTAATGCTGCTAATAGCAGTAGTACTAGTAATGAGGCCTCGAATGTAAAGCCTGCGATCTCTCTTCAAGTGTTCTCGTCTTCCCTGACCTTCCAAGCAACTTTGCGCACCGTACACGACCTGAGCGTTGTCTAAGCTGAAGAGAGGAGAATATCTGAATTCGCTGCCTGCGCGCTGCTTACATCTCCGACCACTGATCCGCCTTGCCGTTCGCCTTCTTGGGCGACGACTCCTTCGACTTGGAGTTGCCCCGCGCGCGGTTCCAGAAGTTCTTCGCCTTCTTCTCGTACGCGTCCTTGTCCTCCTTCTTCTCCTTCTCCTCCTTCTTGTCCTTGCTGGAGGCGACGGAGGAGCGGCGGCCGGAGTTGGTTGACTCGTTGCGGCTGCGCTCCACACTGTGGCGCTTGTTGTTCGACGAGGACGGCGCCTTCTCGGTGGCCGACTTCGGGGCCGCCGTCTCCTCCGCGGGCGAGAGCTCGGTGGCGGACAGGCCGCGTTCGCGGTGCTTGCGCTCGCCCGTTTCCGAGGCGGAGTGCTTGCGCGGCTTCGAGGAGCTGCGGCGGCGGTGCTCGCTGCCCGGCTCACCAGACTTGCGGTGGCCCTGACGCTCCTCGGCCGGGGCCTCCTGCGCGGGCTGGGCGGTCTCGCCAACCTCGCGCGGCTTCTTCTCCGCGCCACGCAGCACCGGCGCCGCCTCCGCCTCCTCCACGTACTCGTGCTGCTGCCCCGCCTCCTGCACCTCCGCGTTCGACAGCGCCGGGATGCCGCGGTGGTGCTCGGCGGCTTCCTGCGCCTGCAGGGGACGTGTCTCCGCGTAGTGCTCCTCGTAGGCCGGAATGCCGCGCGCCGCGGCCGGCTCCGGGTACGCGGCCTCCTGCTGCGGGTGTGCGGCCTCCGCCTTCTCCTCCGCCGGGTACGCGTCCTCCTGCTCCGTTCCCGCGTGGTCGTGGCGGCCGTCGTCAAGCTCGTCCATGTCGAAGTCGCGGGTCTGGTGCTGCGGCGCGGGGGCGGCCGTGGAGGAGGACGGCACCGGCTCGGCTGAGCGGCCCGCCTCATCCATCCACACTCGGTACCGCACCTCCGCCCCCTCCGGCACGTACACGACGATCGGCAACTTGCTGTTGTAGTTCAGCATCGGGTTCTCGTACATGGCCACGAAGCTCGTCGCGTTCTCGCTATCCGCCGGGGTGCGATGAGCCGCGTAGATGTCGCCGAGGGTGACGACGTAGTACGGGTAGCCCCACCCCTCGACCTCGCCCTCTGAGATGGTGCCGGTGAGGTGGTAGAGGCGGCCGTCCTCGCAGTCCTCGTTGCGACCGGGGATGAGCTGCACACGCATGTGATCCTGTTCCATGTCCGGGTGCATGGGCGGGAGGTAGATGACCTTGCGCTCCTGGCCAGGAGCCGCCGCCGGGTAGGGGGCACCGAAATCGGCGAGAGAAGGCATGACTGAGGTTAAAAAATAAAGACTTTGGGTTCTTTGTTCAGGAAGGGAGAAAGCCTGAGCTTGTTTTCGGGTGACAGCTTTTTGTTTTCTGTTTTGAATCGAATACTGATTTGCTGACAGGGAAAAAAGATTAATTGAACAAGGTAAAACGTACAGAGAAGAGAGAAAGAAGAAAATCAAGAGAAGAAGAATGATCTACGAAAGTAATGTAACAGTGAGGAAAACGTATAATACTTGCGCTCTTTGCTAGTGTACGGCTCAAATAAGAGATTGAGTTGCAAGCAGCTAAAAGTGAAGCGAGTGAAAAGAAAAAAAGGATACAGTATGGCAAATAACTAGGTTTCACAAATGATGACATGACGCAGCGTCGTTGTAAACAAAAATTTGAGCAACAAGGAAGTGAATGAAGAAGAGCGGAGAGGATAAAAAGTAGAGAATTGTTAAAAGCAGGCCGTATTTATCGATTTAGGTAAAGGGAAATTGCATTGGGTATGACTCCGGCTTAATAAAGCTCCCACGCCTTGCTTTGAGGCTGCAAAAGCTGTTTTGCAACCACTGTAAGCGCTCGTCGAGTTTTCCTCTCGTAGAGGATCACGGTGAAGCGAAATCAGTCTCATTCAATCAGATAAGTTAATTGTGTCATGACTAAACTGTAAAAAGAAGGAAAGAAAGGGCATAAAAAACACTGGACACAGCTTCTCAGATCCAAAATTGGTAGCCTTGCGAGAATATACGGTCTCGCAGGCTGCACCTTAGATCGCAAAGAAGCTTCCCAAATTCGAAGTGATAAGAACATTTGAAAAAAAAAAACGAAAGAAAATAAAGACAAGCAAGAAAGTGCCGACCAAACGAAACAATCGCTTGCAAAAAAAAAAAAGAAAGGAAAAGAAAAAGAACGGCCTACACGCACTGATGTACAACCTGCTATGTGTTCAAATAAAGTTCAATGAGGTGCGCTTTTTAAACGAAACACAAAGCTGCAATATTGTATTTTCTAGTTCTGCGACGAGTTTTGGCGCGTTTAGCGACAGAAAGTAAAAGAAAAGATTGCCGAGCTTTCCAGAATCAAGTTTGGCAAAGAACGCGGAGCTGCACGGCGATGAAAAAAAAAAAAAAAGCAAAGCTTGGAAGTAAATGCAAAACATCAATATAGCCCGTTTCAGCTGAGCCATCTGTGCAAAAGAGAGTTCAAATACATACTATATATCTTTGTAAAATCCTGTGAAGGTTATTTTTTTTCTGGAAGAAATGTAATTTCAATCTTACACCTCCGGGGCCGGGGTGCCTTCCTTCGCACCGGTCGCGCTCCAGATGCGGTAGCGCAGCTCGCTGTCCTTCGGCATGTACACAACGATGGGCAGTTTGCTGTTGTAGCGGTACAGCTTGTCCACGTACATGCGCGAGAAGCGCGGTTTCAGCTCGGCGGCAGGGCCCAGCGGCATCATCAACGTGCTCATCGTAGCGTACAAGGTCACCTCGTAGTAGGTGTAGCCCCAGCCCTCGATCGTCTTCTCCTCGATCTTGCCACCGACGGAACGCAGGTTTGCCCCATCAGCCATCTCGATGCGGCCGGGCATGAGTTCCACCTTATAGTCGCTCTCTTCCTTGCCGTCGCCCTTCGGCTCCAGGAAGATGACGTAGCGACGCTGGTCCGGGCCAGGTTCC
>MDUD01002089.1:6577-16959 GCA_002216565.1 Crithidia mellificae | reverse complement strand
CGCAGGGCTTCCGCGTGTACGAGGAAGAGGAGGGTGCGTTACGCGAGGAGGGTGTGGTGAGCCTCCGTGCAAAGGGAACGGAAGTGCGGCGCTACGACAAGGACAGTGAAGAGGAAGAAGAAGATGATGAGGAACACGAAGAGCAGCGAGAAGTGGACGAGGAGGGTGAAGGAGAAGAAGAAAGGGAGAGTGCAGAGTGGCAGGAGTACATGGCGCATCTGGCCGCGGTGGCGGTGCGGCAAGAGCTGGCGCGGCTTTTAGCTTTCTCGCTAATAAGTAAAGCAAGCTCGACGAGTGCAGCCATGCACACGAGCACAAGAAGTGAGGTTCGAGCCCTCACAGCGACGCAGCACCAGCAGCGGCAGCAGCAACAGACACCTGTGATTGGCAGTAACGGTAGCAGTAGGCTTGACGACAGCAGTTTCCTCTCCACTCCTCAAGTCAACTTGCTCAGCTTATCATCTCCACAGGCAGGCAAGGATGCAGCGGTGGAGGAAGCAATGGCCCCAACAGTGAGTCTTTCGGCTCTGCAGTGGATGCGGGTCTGCGAGACTGCCCATCTTTCCGCTGAGATGACGTGCGGATTGGGTGACAAACTACGGGCACTATCGGACTCACTGTCGCAGCGTATCCAGCTCTTAGAAGAAAAAGACTGGAACAAGACGATGGCAAAGCAGTTTATCGCGGTAGACCACGCTGCAGCTCTGCGGCGTCTGATTGCAAAGGTCGATAAAGCCATTCAAGGCTCGCTTCTGAAAGCAAACGTCACGCCTAGTTCAGCAAAAGTATCTGCCGCACCTCAAAAATAGTGACGACTGTTCGCATATGGACCCTTTCTTATTTGGCGTTCTGTGATCGTCAATGTCTCCAATCGAGTTGTAATTGCACTCTGACTCGCTTCTTTTCCCTTTTTTCGTTTGAGAGAAAACGCATACTAAACACAAGCTCGAAAGGAACGAGAACAAAGCTGCAACGCATCTTTGCAGCTAAACTGCGTTTTATCGATATTACTGCCTGACCCGATAATGTGCAAGTTTTCCTTGCAACGCCTGACTTTTCTTCCATTAATAGAATCATAAAAAAAACTTAAAGTTTTTTTTTCATGAACCTGGATCACAGCTGCAACGGGAAGTATTTCTTAAGCTTCGCTGAGTGTAGCCAATGTTTTTTCTTAGGGAAGAAGCATCTGCATTGTATTGTTCACCTGGTTTCCTTTCTCAACCTTTGTTGTTCCCTCCAACTTCTGTGTTTCATGTACTAATACCTTGGTTGTGGTATCTACACAACCTCCACGCATCGTCGAAAATAAATTCAGCCGTCTTTCATAAAAAAATTTTCATACTCTCTCGATCATAGAAAGCGTTTGTAGGCCTGCAAAATCAAAACTTGAACGTTTCGATTACTAAAAAGCTGCGAAACAGGCAACCAACGCAACCACTTGTCTTGGAACGCCACTGACTCACCTTGCCATAACATAAACACTAGAACAGCAACAAAGAAAAAAACCATCGTTTGCGTTTGAAAAGCTACTAATAGCTCATAAAACAAAATAAAGAAAAACCATAGAAGGTTGTTACGTCTCTGAAGCCTACAGCGAGAAGTAGTATTGTGTTCTGAGTGATTACCATTTTTAATTATCTTCTCTCAATTCCTTGAAAAGATCTCTGCGCTCATCCAATTGACACGCTCCGTGTGACAAAAAGGCAATCATTTAATCCCAACAATTTCCTTTTACTGTTGTTGTTTACAGCTTTTCACGCAACTGCTGATCAATTCCGTCATGCTTCGTTTAACGCGTTTTGTTGCTGCTACCGGTGCGTCAAAAGGCGTATCGCGTGCCGGCCGAGTTGGCCTGAAGCGCACCGGCGCCGGCGCAGGTGTGGCGAAGAAAACTGCAGGCGGCGCGACGGCAGCCACCGCCACCGCGGCTGCGACGACGGCCTCGACGAGCAGCACGAACGCCGCCTTTGGCCGTCAGTACGCCGTGGCACCGGGGAACGAGGACGATGATATGACGGAGGCGCCGCAGCGTGCGGTCGCGCCGCCTCGCCCGTCGACACCTCAACGTCAGCCACAACAGCAGCAACAGCAGCAGCAGCAGCATGATCACGACAGCCACCACCGCAACCACGGCAAGCTCCACTTCGATGCCACCAAAGCGGGTCTGCAACACGTGGACAAGGACTACGTAGAGCAGGTGATTCAGGAAGCCTCGAAGGGCTCTGCCTTCTATGAGAAGGAGCAGCGCCGTGAAGAGCTGCGCCGTCGCAAGGCGGAGGAGCTGCTGGAGAAGGCGAAGACGTTCGACTCCCTTAGCAGCGGCGAGCTGGAGGATCTGAAGGTGAAGGTGAACACACTGGAGGACGAGCTGGAGGCCACCCGTGACCTTCGCCGCCGCTACATCCACATCGACATGGATATGTTCTACGCCGCGGTGGAGGAGAAGAAGAAGCCGGCACTGCGCGGCAAGCCGTTCGGCGTCGGCTCCATGCAGATGCTCTCCACCACAAACTACATCGCCCGTCAGTACGGCGTCCGCTCTGGTATGCCGGGCTTTATTGGCAAGAAGCTGTGTCCAGAGCTGATCATCGTCCCGAATGACTTTCCGGCGTACAAGCGTGAGGCAGCCCGCGTGCACAGCATCGCCTCGCGCTACGACGCCCAGTTCGTCAGCGTGGGTCTGGATGAGCTGACGATGGACGTGACGCGCTACCTGGAGGAGTTCCCCGCGGTGTCCGCCTCCGACATCGCCCACGACTTCCGCGACGAGGTGTTTCTCAAGACGCAGCTGACGAGCAGCGGTGGTATTGGTCCTACGTCAATCTTGGCGAAGATTGCGAGCAACGTGAACAAACCAAATGGTCAGCACGAGATCACGCTGCTCACGCGCGAGGACGTCATCCAGTACGTGAAAGATATTCCGCTGCGCAAGATCCCTGGAATCGGCTACGCGCAGGAGCTCACGCTTGGTGCGCTCAACATCCACACCTGCGGTGACCTGCTGCAGCACAAGTACCTCTTGGCCTACCTCTTCAAGGAGAAGACGTTCACCCACTACCTCAGCGTAGGTCTTGGCGTGGCCGAGACTTTCTCGCAGCGCCGCCACCACACCACGCAGTCCATCGGAAAGGAGACATCTTTCTACGAGCCCTTGGCGTCGCCGGAGGCGTTCACGAAGGTCTTTCGCACTTTAATGGAAGACTGCCATGTCCGCTGCGTGCGGGAGCAGCTGAAGCCGCGGCTGATGCGTCTGGTGCTCAAGTACCGCACCTACGACACCCAGCAGTTCAGCGTGCAGCTGCCGACCTACACAAACGACCTGAAGCTGTGGATTGAGGCGTCGCAGCGGCTGCTGGAGCCGCACCTGCTGCAGTACGCCGAGCTGCGTCTTGTCGGGGTGCGCGTGGAGAAGTTCGAGAACGGCGAGGCGGGCGACCAGAGCGGCGGCGCCGCTGGTGGCCGCCCCACCCACCACGCCAACGGGCTGAAGCTCAACGCCGAGCTCGTGGAGGAGGAGGACGCCGGAATCGCGAAGGATGAGGAGGACGAGGACCCGGAAGGGGGCGAAGAGAACGGCGTGCGTGCGGCGTCCCCCAAAAAGGCGCAGGACAGTGAAGACGACGATGATGCGGCGGCGGCGGTAGCCGCCAAGGCGGCTGATGCCCGCCGGAAGAAGACGCCGATTCCCATCTCGAAGTTTCTCTCGAAGCCCGGCAGTGCTGTCAAGCCGGCTTCTGTGCCAGAGAAGTCCAGCGGATCTGCAAAGTCGGTGAAGTCTGCCGGAAAGCGCCTGAAGGGCTCGTCTGGCTCGCTTAAGCGGAAGCTGCACAAGAAGCGTTAAGGTCACGTACGCGAAGATTTGTGTGCCGACTCGCCGTAGATGATTGGGTCCAAGAGCTGCTTATCTGTTTCTTTGTGTCAGCTAGTGGACTAACCTGGTGCACACACACACACAAGAGAAAAATAGGAAAAGACGTATTTTTAGAGGTGTTTGTTGAATAGAGATACATAAATATTGTAAATGACGCCGGATTGTTGTGTATGTTGTGTTGATCCTTGTTTTACCATTATGCCTTTTATTCATAGACAAGCCAGCATTATTTTAGGGTCACCATAAACCGTATTCATAGAGCTTTGGAGGCTGCAAATTATTTCTGTGAAATGCTGTTCTTCTTTCTAGTCTGTCGTAACTGCGGCATTTGTTGCATGTGCTTTTTGTCTTACGTTGAACCTAGTAAAATGAGAAAGCAAATTATGTTGGAGGGCAAAAGTGCAGTTGCAATCTTAGGGCATTGTCACTACAAGATTGCACAAACATTCGCTTTTACGCTGCCAGCACCTTGATGATCTGGCAGACTGTCATTGACTCAACAACTTCTATTCTATCCTCAACGGAAACCAAGAAGCATCATTTCTTTTCACGCGTGTCTGGCTTGCAACAAACAGTTGACGCTGTATGCTCTTTTAAAACTTCGAGGTTTTTTTTTTCTCTGCGCGAGGCGTCGTACAAGTTGCGCACTTCAATGTTGTTTTCCATTTAAATTTTAATATTATTCACCTCTTTTCTCAATCTAAACTTTTCTATTTGTGTGTTGCAACTCTTTTGCGCGTTGCTAATTTTCATAATATCCTCACTCGATGCAGACACGTTGATCTTGTCGTCTTGCTTCTCCGGAAGTGTGCACGGTATCCATTTTGAGAGTGTCTGAACAAAGAAAGAAGAACAGAGCAGACACCAAGGATCAAACTCTTGTCAGCCCCCCTTCTTTTTTACCATTTATCTGTTTTTCAACAGCTTACTTTTAACTTTAGTTTGCGTTTGTGTTTCTTTCTTCCTTGTAAAAGAGAAAAAGCTGCTTTTTGCAAGTGTTTTTTTCCGCTTGCTTTCTACTCAAATAATCTTCACCAACAAGCTTTGGTTTTCTATCGTTTCAAGTAGCCAAAATGCTTCGACGAGTAATTTTTCCCAGTCGTCGTGCTTTCCTGACGGTGGAAAAGCACATCCGGTCGTACACGGCTGTCGCAGACGTCATTTCTACGGCTGCCGCCTCTCGCAGTAACACCGCCGACGCCGTCGACTCCAGCCAACCCGCCGGTCGTCTTACTTACGATGCCTCCAAAGCCGGTCTGCAGAAGGTCAACAAGACACACGTGCAGCAAGTGATCACGGCCGCCTCGCGCAACTCCGCGTTTTACAAGAGTGAGCAGCGCAAAGAGGCGGAGAGGACCGTGCGACACGCCGCACTCGTCGCGAAACAGCACGTCTTCCATCACCTCTCCAATGCAGAACAGCAGAAATGGGCTGCCAAAGCGGAAACGGTGCAGGCTGGCCTGGAAGCCACGCGTGATTTTACGCGCCGGTTTATTCACATCGACCTTGACATGTTCTATGCCGCAGTGGAGGAGAAGTTTAACCCGTCCCTGCGCAACCGCCCTTTTGCCGTGGGCAGCTTTGCGATGCTGACGACGAGCAACTACATCGCCCGGCAGTACGGCGTCCGCTCCGGCATGCCCGGCTTCATCGCCAAGAAGCTCTGTTCGAAGTTGTGGATCCAGCCCGTCCACTTCGACCTGTACCGTGCCGAGGCAGCCGCTGTGCGGGCAATTGCCGCGGCCTACGACCCGAACTACGTCACCGTTGGCCTCGATGAGCTGACAATGGATGTAACGGCGTACCTTGAGCGGCACAACGCGAGGCGCAAGGATGGCGATGTTGTGCTGACGGCCGAGGCGGTCTGTGCGGAGTTCCGCGCGCGAGTGGAGGCGGCGACGCAGCTGACGTGCAGCGGTGGCGTCTCGCACACCGCCGCCTTCGCGAAGCTTGCAAGCAACGTTAACAAACCAAATGGTCAGCACACCGTCACGCTGCACACGCGCGAGGCGGTGCTGCAGCACGTGCGGGAGATGCCTGTGCGGGACATCCCCGGCGTAGGGGCGGCCACGGAGCACCAGCTACAAGCGCTTGGAATTAAAACGTGCGGTGACTTCCTGACGCACAAGGCGGAATTGTGCTACCTGTTTCGCGAGAAGACGTTTGCATTTTACCTCTCAGCCGGGCTGGGTGTCGTGCGCACGCATGTGGACCGCACGATTGCCGAGCGCGCCGCACAGTCACTTCTGAGCAGCACCGCGGTGGCACTAGACACCTCAGCGCCAGCAAAAACAAAGTCAACGCGGTCGAGAAAGACGAGTGCGAACAGGAAAGGTGAGAGGGTTGCTCCTGCACAAACCCCCGACTCTCTTCCGCAGAATTACTTGCAGAAATCGACGGGCAAGTCGCGAACGTTCTCACGAGGCCTGCCGTCACCTGCGGCGTTTCACATGCGTCTACGCGAGCTTGTAAGTGGCGCGCACGCCGCTCTGGTGCAGCAGGGCGGTGGCACGCGACACGTCAGCTTCATCACCTGTGATCACAACTTCGACTGGCACACCTACTCAACGACGCTGCCAAGCGTGACGGCAGACTCCGCTCAGCTTTTAAGAGCGGTCACAAAGCTTGCCGAACCATTCACGGCCCGGCACCGTGAATTTCGCTTGATTGGCGTGAATTTTAACCAGCTGCAACGAATGCCCGAGGGTGTGCCAGCGACTCTGACAAAAAGTGCTCGTACCTCACTCACGACGAGCGTTGAGGCCCCAACGAAGGTCTCTCATCGCTACCCGAAGCGTCGCCCCTCTCCTTCGCAGCCTGCCTCGAAGGCTTTACACACAGTCGCGACACGCAAAAAAGGGGAGAACAACATTGGTTGCAAAACTGCAATGAAGCACTTGCCATCCTCAACGAAGGGAGGGCTTGCTATGAAAAGGCAAAGAAAGATTGTTGCACCTCGTCGCAAGCTTGCGACGTCCACGCGAAGGGCAACGGGCACCAGTGTCATTGATGTGTGCGTCCTTTGACGCCGCCAAAGCTTTAGCCTTCAGAGTTGACTCCCTAAATTTCTTAATTGCTTTTCTTTTATCTCCTTTCTCAGCCAATTCCTTTCCTGTGTACCATTACTGGCAACTTGTACAATTATTTTTTCCTTTTGTTCCCTTTTTTTGTTTTTAAGTTCACCCTTGTACACTCCAATGATGCTTTATTCCTTTTTGAACTAGCACAACAATACGAATACCAAAAGTAAGAATAACAAGAAGCTTGATTTCTATTAAAGGACAAATTTTACTATCTTGTAAACTGCAGCTGGCCTTAACAACAAAGCGGTGTGATGGATACACACTGGATTAAAAAACAGCATCGCAAGCGGCTTGCCTGAGTGCATTGCGAGCTGCTTGAGCGGCAACACGCAATTCTATTTTGTTGTTGTTGTTTCTGCTTAAAGGTTGCACGCTGCGTTGTGTGTCGCTCTTTTTTTTTTCTACTTTTTGTCTTTCCATCTTCTACATGCTTCACTCTCTTTTATCCTTTTCCTTCTCCAATTGTCCTCGATGAGCGGGTGCAACTGCTTTTATTGTTTTTTATCCTACTGCACTACTACCCCAAGTGCATAGACCCCGTAAGGTGACGGCGGTAACCTTAGCTTATCCGCCTATCCGAAGACAAATATCAGGAAAACAATACACGGACCTAAAAGGATTTTTTTGTTTTTTCAACGAATACACTGTTTTCATACAGTGTTGTAGGTTGCGCTTTTTCCCCGAAGCAATTCGTTCGCACACCCAACTTTCATAGAATCACTTTTTTTCTCAGCGGTTTCTCTACCTTTCTTCCCAGTGAGACATTTGTTTTGCTCTACGTTGAAAGTGTTTTGATTTATGGAACTGTTTGCTTTTTTTTTTTAGCGCACGCACTTCACTCAAGTTTCAAGCGTTGTTTCCCCCTTTTTTCCCCCTTCTTTTTTTTTACTCCAGTAACAGTTTTAATTGAATGTCTACAAGTTGTTTGAGAATGCCCATGCAGCGACGTCTGGCTCTGTGCATGACACCACAGTACGCTCTTGTGGCTCATTCAGTGTCTACTTCTCTGCAGGGTTCGTACATCCGCGCATTTGCCGCCCCGCAGCAAGCTTCGCTTGTTAGTTCTTACCGGAGTTTCACGACACGGTGCTTGCGTTCTCCCTCTCCAACCAAAAAGACCAAAGATTATCCATCAAAAACGCCTTCTCAAAAGCGGGCATTAAAAGCTTCAAAAACAGTCTGTTTGACAAGCAAATCAGATGCCGAACGAATTGCGCCGTCATCGTCCTCCGTTAAGAAGAAAGCCAACACATATCGCAGCTCAGCTGCAAAGGCAACAAAGACTTTACCTACAGCTGAGAAAAAGAAAGACATGACACGCAATGTGAGCAACAGCGGCACTGAGGACAGCAACGTTGACCATAAGAGAAGCGCACCTGCGGCGACAGATCTTGTACAGCAAGATAACGTCACATCGCTGAAAGGGAGGAATCACACCCGTCGCACCTTGGTTAAGATTGCACCTGAGAAGGCCGACGTCTTTGCTCTCTCACACGTGCACGTCACGGCCAACACTGTCGACCAGTACGTCGACCTGGAAGGACTTGAGCGCGTGTCAGAGATGCTAAAGGTGCCCGATATTATCAGCATGGATCTGCACACATTCGACACCATCTCAGAGGACATCATCAGCTCCGTGGAGGCGCGGAAACTAATGTACCACTTTACCAACAGGGAAGGGCGAGAAATGATTCAGCGCTACATCACCACCGCTCGCGAAGAGATGAAGGGTCGCTTTCTCGGCGCATCCCTTTACGTGCGTGTGGTGCACCCTTGCGATGTGGCACCGCACACCGCGCGGCCGGAGCAGCAGGCGGGCGATGTGAAGCGCCTCCGCGACGACATCGAGCGCGTCCTGCGCCGCTACGTCAGCCGCGTAATCGAGCCCTTTCCGAACGAGCTGGCGATCGACCTTACGCACTACCGCACCTTTCTCGCCTTGCTCAACGTGAGCCGGCGCAACGTGGCGCAGTTCCGGAAAGACGCGCAAGATTATATGGCGCAGCGCCCGGTGAACCCGGAGGGCGTTCCCGGTGGGCCGCCACCCGCCGAGGACCTGGAGCCGATCTCGGCCGACACGCTGGCGGCTGAAATTGCGCGTCTGCTGCGACGCGACGTCCTTCTGCCCTACTGCAAGAAAATGCTTAAGAAGAGCTTTTCCACGACGAACAGCGACAATGACGACAAGGACAAGGCGCAGAAGTGCAGCGGGGGGGCTAATGGCAGCGAGAATGAGGATGATGCGGCGATGGCGGCCGCCGCGGCAACCTCCCCCAGCGCGCCGCGTATTTGCATCGGTGTTGCGACGTCTCCGGTGATGGCGAAGGTCGCGTGTGACGGTGAGGTGGCGGTAGTGCTGAAGCGGCTGAAGGCGTTGCAGAAATCAAGGAGATCGGGCGATGTGAAGTCTCGCAGCGACAAAGGAGATGCAGCGCAGAAGCAGGAAGTGCCCCTCGTCTCCATCCGGTCTCTCTACCGCCACACCTTGACCACACCCGCCACCACCGAGCTGGCCGAGTCCCTGTCCGTCTCCCAGATCCCCCTCTTCACGCCTGCTTTTGTGGAGCTGCTGCGCCGGGTCTTTGGCATTCGCACCTGCAAAGACCTCTTCACGCAGCAGGCGGTGCTCTTTTTCTGTTTCTCGCCCGTGACGGCGACTGTCTGCCTTAGCGCGGCGTTCGGCCGCATGCGCTTCCCCGTCGAACAGGAAATCACGCTGGTGGCGATGCACAACCTAATCATGAGCTGCGGCGCGGTGCGCTTCATGGCGAGCAACGCGATGAGCCTCGTCAACGCGCAGCGCACGGCTTTTGCGGCGTCAGTGGACAATATCACCCGTGACTCCTTCGTCGCCCGCAAGCACTACATCCCGCAAAGCATGCAGCCCTACGGCCGCCTCACCACCGATGCGGAGATAATCCGCGGCGCGCTGAACAGCGTGAGCGCGGCCTACACACGACTGTACCGCGACGGCATGACCTTCCGCCGCATCCACTGCGCTCTGATTGAGAACACCGTCACTGTCTTCGCCTTCGAAATCAATGTCGCGCCAAATCTTTCACGACAGGAGCTGTTAAAAGCGGTGAAGCCGCAGCTGGGGCCCTTGCTAGAGCACCGCACGCGTATTGGAACAGGCGCGCACGGCGGCTACACTCTTGTAGCATATTTTATTCAGCAGGTGCAGCTGATCGAGATGATTCCACCCGCCATGGCGGAGGAGGCGGAGGATTTAAAAGAGTTGGTGCTCTACACAAAGCGCGAGATTCACTTTTGTAAGTGGGTTGCTGAGGAACGACGGCGCGCAAGGAAGGCGATCCGTGCGCAGCTGCAGGCCGACGCGTCGCTGAGCGAGCAGGCGACGAAGGAGGGGGCGTCTGCGAACGCAACAGCGGAAGACATTTCACCACCCGCCGAGGCGAATATTGATG
>MDUD01002073.1:19099-35076 GCA_002216565.1 Crithidia mellificae | reverse complement strand
GCTTACTTCTTCTTGGCGGCCTGCTTGCCCTTCGCCTTACCGCGCAGCTTCTTGTTGCGGTTGCGGCGCTCCTTGACCGACTTGCGGGCCGGCAGGCGAGCCTTGCCGAAGCCCATGCGGGTCTTGCGGTAGTTGGGCTCGTAGCGCTTCAGGGACGCGAGGTCGTCGTAGATCAGACCGAAGCCAGTGGTCTTGCCACCACCGAACTTCGTCTTGAAGCCGAAGACGGACACCTGGTTCTCATCCGGGACCTTGTACAGGGTGGCCAGCTTCTTGCGGACGACCTGGGTGGGCACCGTACCGCACCACTGGGGGTGGTTCACCTCCACGATGAACTGCTTGCGGTTAAGCAGCTTGTTCACCTTGAACTGGGAGGTGCGGATGGACACCTCAGCCTTCTTCTTCTGAAAGACCATGATTCCTTCGATTTCTGGGATGGGGGTACATGTGAGGAACGGTGGTGATGAGCGCAAGTGAGAAGCAGTGTGGAAGGTGTGCACACAAGGAGATGAGCAACATCAGAGAACGAAAGAAAAAAAAAATGGAAAGAAAGATAGGGAGAGCCGAAGCGCAAGTAAAAAACGGGAAAAGTGAGACAATTATTGTTTTATACATTGTAGCACAAATATGGATATATTTATTTTTGGCAAATGGCCCTTCTTTTAGGCATTCACCAGCTGCAGAGAGGCAAGACGCAGTGCTTTGGCGCTGAGTAAACTTGTGCGCTTCTTATTTGACTAGAAGTCGATTAACAGTTAGGGATTAGTCAATTTTAAAACAGTTCCGGTGCCACCACTCTTTTTAAAAGTTTTACAACACTCATCGAATGGTTTTAAGACAGTTGAACGTGTATTTTAGTACAAGTTTGGTTCTGAGACTATCTACAACAAATAGTCTATTGTACAGGCGTTTGCCGCTGGAACCGCGGGGCAACAAAAGATTAAAATATAAATATTTTTTTTTCGGGTGGCACTGTAGAACACACAGGCAGACCTCGCGTGGGTGCGTTTCCGTGTCAATTGTACATCGATACATTACATAGTAGTTTAAACAAAGCAAGACAAAACAATACGAGGAAAGGGTGAAACAAAAGCTGCTTTGTTTCTGAGTGAAAGCAAAAAAAAACGAAAAAAGAGGACTAGAGAAGCAAGACTCGGTTCACGCCGCAGCAACGGACTCGCTGATGATGCCACGCAAAAGTTCTTCCAACACTCCCTCGGTCAGAACAGCAGCTGTAAAGTTGCCCTCGTTTGAGTTGGGCGCCGGCAGCGCTTCTCCTTGCGGAGACACGCCCTCACCGCCCACGCCAGCCGCCGATGTGTCGCTGTCGTTTGTCGAAGTGCGCAGCACGCGCATCTTGGCGTAAGATACAGAGCGCGGCGGGCAGAGAGCCGTGAAGGACTCCTGCACGCTTGGCGAGGCCACCACGGTGCGCACGAGTTCATCCACCAGGGACTCCACGAAGCGTGCTTCCTCCTTCGCGAGGGGACCCCCAGCGAGGGCCGGCGATGCGAATGTCGACGCTGCTGTTCCTCCTTGCTGAATTGACACGTCAGACAACGCAGGGTCGACGTGTGCGCCATGCAGGGCGGGCATATAAGCCGCGTCCAGGCGGTTTTTGCCGTAGAGAGCCTCGTAGTCGTCCCGTGGCATGACGCGTGCCTGCACCAGAAGCCCCAACGACTCCCCCGCACCCACAAATGCAGTCGCCGCCGTCGCGCTCTCCCCCTTTCCTTGCGACTGCCGTGTGGGGTGTCCGCCGCGACTGCCGTGCCCCGTGGCGACGAGACCACCCTCTCGTTGCGCAACGACGTGGGATGGCTGAGGTGCGACGACGCAGCGCAGAAAGTGCTCCAACACCTGACTGGTGCTGCCGGCGTAGAAGGAGACCTGCACTGTTTGCTGTGTCCCTGGCTGCAGTACGCCCTCCATCGGTGAGACGGCGAGCTGGGCGTCGCCGTGGCGGAGCGGGTCGGGCTGCCAGGCGTAGCGCAGCGCGTGTGGCGCCTCGGCTGCCAGCTGCAACGTGCACGCACGGCGGCACAGGGTGTAGTACGGGACGGCCCCAAGAGTGCAGACGTCGTCGACCAGCCGCAGAGGACTGGCGTTTGGAGAGGGGAGTGGCGGGGCGACGGGGACGTGCATCCGTGCCGTGTCGATCCACCGCGCCACCGACGCCTTGGGTGTCTCGCGTGGGTGGTAGCCAGCACCGACGAGGTCAACGTAGTAACCCTCCCCCTCTGCCGTCTGCACCAGCACCGTAATCTGGTACTGCCGGGCCTCGAGGGGGCGGAAGTAGAAGCCGATGCGGGCCGTCGCGTGTGGCGCCACGCTGCCCTGCGGGTCGGCGCACTGAAACACCGGGAAGCCGTAGTGCTCCTGCGCGTGGGCCTGCAGCGCCGCCACGTCCACGCTAAAGTCGACCGGCTCGTCGGACGGGTTCGACACCGTGACGTACTGCAGTGGCGGCTCCATGTCCCCGAGGGCGACAGGGAGCAGCTCGTACACCTTGTCGTGGTGGAAGTTCAACACCTGCACCTCACGCGGTAGCGTGCGACCCTCCAACACCACGGCGACGCGGCGCTCACCGGTGCCGACGCGAAGTAGCAGCGGCAGCCGGTGCACGCCCACCTCGGCGTGGCTGTACGCGAGGCGCAGCTGGACTGTGCCTCCAACATCGATAACGCCTTCCGACGGCGTTGCCGTGATGATGCCGCGATCGACGATGTACTGCAGATCTGCCAGCTCCGTGTTCTCGAGGCTCCAGTGCTCGGTATTGGCGTCGTGTTCGGTTGGCAGCATGAGGGAGAAGGGAGCCGGGCAGTCGCCCGTGTTCTCTAGAGTGAGGGTCAGCGCCGCAGTCGGGGCGGCCTCGTGATCAACGCCGAGGTCCATCGTGAGGGGGACCAGGCCGCTCACGTAGTGCTGGAAGGAGAAGGCGTCGTCGCTCTCCTCGCCCGCCGCGTCGGCAGCCGTGCCGAGCTGCGCGTTGACCGCGTTGAGGCTCAGCTGCTGCCACGCGAGCGGCCGCGGCACACCGGGAAAGTGCACGTTGACGATTTGCACGGCAGGGTGAGCCGCGCGGAGGCTCCAGCGGCAGTGCGGGTGCCGCGCCGCCTCTGCGGCCGAAGTCGCATCCGGCACCTCGCCCAGGTCCGTTGCTAATCCGCTGATGAGGGCGTAGAGGAGAAACTCGGTAAGCCCGGGTGTGGGCTGCGCAGCAACGAGCACCGTCGTGTGCGTGCGAGCCGGCAGCACCCCACGGCTGTTGTGCAGGCGTGGCACGACGGTGGTCGGCGATGTCAGCGGCATTGCGCGGACGTCGTACTGCACCTCGCAGTGGCCGCTGTTGTAGAGGGTGAGGCTGGCCTGCTGCTCTCGCGTGTCGGCAGCCTCGCCGGCGTCGAGGGTGCGCGGCTCGACCTCGACTTCGGCGTACGCGCCGGTGCCGTGGACGGGCAGCTGCAGTCGGTAGAGCTGCCGCTGCTCCGCCTGTGCCGCGCCGTCCTCGAGGTGCAGCTGGAGAAAGCCGGTGAAGGCGCGGGGCTGCTGAGGGCTGAAGAAGAGCGTGACGGGCAGCCGTCCCCCACCGGGCACCACCGCCCACTCCGGCTCCATCCGCAGCACGCCGAGCAGCCCGGCGGAGGTGTCCGCGTGGAAGGCGACGGGGAGAGCGGTCGGGTTGCGCAGCCACGCCTGCTGCTGCGCCTCCCCCGTCACGCAGCTGGGCGGGAAGACAACGTCAACGGCGGCCGCGTCGCACGCGTCGCGCCACTGCAGCTGCGGCAGGCAGACCTCACCGAGAAAATTCAGTGTGGTGCTGTCCGTTGGTGCGACCGCCAAGGACGCGTCCGCGCCGCGCTCCGGCGCATTCCACGCCAACGTCGCGGCCGCCTCGTAGCGGGCCGGCTCGCTCGGGCTGAACTTGACGACGAGGAGCTGACGCGCACGCGGGGGCACGACGCCGGTCGGCGGGAAGACGGAGAAGGCGGAGCCGTCCACGTCACTCTCCTGGTGGGCCGCGGGCGGCGGGTCGATCCGGGTCGTGTCCGGCGGCAGCACCACCGCGCTCACGTGCTTCAGCAGCAGCGCGCGGACGTCGTAGCGCGCCGCACTGCCGCCGCGGTTGTGCAACGCGATCACCTGGTAGGATGACCCGCCGAGGCGGCAGGCTGGCAGGCACACCTGCGGCACCGCGCGTATCTGTGCCGCGGTGGATGCCTGGGCTCCCTTGGGCAATCCAGTCGGCGCGGCCGCGGTCGAGGTCGTGCAGGCCACCGTAAAGCAGCGGGGCGGGACGACACAGCCGTCAGGGGCGAGATAGAAGGCGGACATGGACTCGAAGTTCACGTAGCACTCGAGGGTGCAAAGCGCGTAGCTGTCGTCGCTGCTGTCGTTGCTGCTGCTTGCCTGCAGCGTGAAGACGGCCGAGCCGTGTGGGCCGATGACTTGCTGGGCGGGGGACACCGTGTAGGGGCACGACGGGCTCGGCACGCTCCACGTCGCCACCGCCGGCGCATCAGACGTGTTCATCACCGTGACTACCTGCCCGCGAGCAGCGTTGTTGTTACTGTTGTTTGTACCGCTGCCGTTCTTGGGTGCAAAAGTGTAGAGTGGCTGTGCGTCAAGGCCAAAAGGCGTGTTGACCGCCACAACCCCGTTCACGGTCTCAAGGTCACAGAGAGAAGTTCGATTCTTCGGCTTGGCCCCGCGCATCACGACGCCGCCGCCTCGCGCGTCCTCCTCCGTGCGGCGCCACACCTCCAGCGTAGCAGGAGACACAGGCGGATGCTGATGGTGGGCTGCCGCGGCGTTTGCGTTGTGCTCCATGCCCATGTCGTCTGCGTCCTCAGCTGCTGCTGCAGCGGCGATGTTCTCCAGCTCGAACGGGGTCAGCAGACCCAATCCTCGCGCGGCGCGCAACAGGGCCGCCTCCACGTCACTGAGGTTCAGGGCAGGCGGACGCACCTCGGTGTTGTAGGCGCCACCAAAAACGTCGACAAACACAACCTCCGCCGCCCCTTCCACCAGCAGGTGCAGGCGGCGGTAGTAAAGCACGGGGTGGGCGGGCTGGAAGGTGACGGCGACCTGCAGCGTGGATTGCGCCGGCACGGTGCCTTGGTGGGGCTGCACGACGAAGGCTGCCCCTGGGGCCGTGTTCAACCACGCAAAGGTTGCCTCAACAGCGGTGGGGTTGCGCAGCGTGAGGTGCCGCGTGCGCTGCTTCAGCGTCGGCAGGCGCTCTAAATCGATGGCGCCGAAGTCGAAGCTGCTGGCGGAGGTGGTGACGCGGGGCCCGGTTGTGGTGCCGCTCAGCTCCAGCTGCAACGTGTTGCCCTCGAGGCAGTCGAGCTGGAAGACGCCGGACTGGAGCACGCCGGGGCTGCTTGGGTTGTAGTGGACCCGCACGACTTGGGTGGTGCTGCGGGGAATTACAAAAGGCTCCCCCGCGTTGAGCGCGTCCGAGGCGGCGCCGTCGATCGCGATGGCGAATGCGGAGAAGATGCTATCGTCAGAGCGCTGCAGCCGCACGGTCGCCGCTACCGCGGACGGGTTGTGCACACGCACCTCCTTCGTCACGACTGGCCCTCCCATCCTCCCTTCCATTGACACGGCGAGGGTGCCGCTGCTGACCATACTGCTGCTTGTGCTGCCACTAGTACTCGTCTTCCCCGCTGCCCCTGCCTCGTTGTCAGTATCGCCGCCGTCTTGAAAGCAGATGTACGGGTACTTGCCGATGCCGGACACTTTCAACGTTGCGATGACCTCGTCTACGCCGGTGAGTCGGCACACCGCCTGCCCGACCATCGTGCACGCGTCGGTCGGGGTAAAGAGCAGGGTGAGGTGCATCGCCTCGCCTTGGTCCAGCACGGCGTGCTTCGGGAGGACGCAGAACGGCGCCGGGGCATCCCACGTGAACTCGACCGGGGCCGTGCCGCTGTTGCGCAGCTGCACCTCGGCGTGGGCGGTGGCGCCGATGGCGCAGTAGTCAAAGTCGTACGTGGATGGCATGGAGAGCCGGGCGTACGGCGTCAAACAGTCAAGGCGTACCTGAAACGCGCCTCTGCCTTCCACTGTGATGGTGATGGCGTCGTGCAGTTCTGCCAGCTCAACAGGGCGAAACGTGATGGCGATCTCATGCGAGACACCGCTGCTCAGGGTAGCCGGCTCCGGGTAGGGCGTGAGAAAGATTTTCTTGTGCACGGGCAGCGAGAGCTGGATGGTCTGCGACGTGCGGTCTACATTCTTGACGAGGATTTTACGCGTGTACTCGTTTCCCGGCGTCCATTCCTTCCACGTGAGCCGGTCTACGCAGTCAATGCCGAGTGCGTGCTGACGCTCCTCGCGGCGCTCCTTTGCGTTTGTTCGTTCTGTCATTGCCTCAGCTTCTCAGGGAGAAAAGCAAAGAATCCCAAACAATAAAAGATGAGAAAAGATGCCAAGAGAAGAAAAGGTTTAAGTATCTGCGCGTCAAGACTGGCAATACTGCCTTTTTTTTTTAAATGAGCAGAGACACTACTCTTTCTTCCAACACACTACCGCGTCCAATACGTTGAACTCCGGTTCAGAAAAATTGTATTCGCTATATATAAAATAACGTTGAAGACATGTAGCGTGACACAAAATTTATACGCAGCAAAAGTAAAGGTGGGAGAGAATAAAAGAGAAAGTGAGTGTGAAAGAAAAGTGAAGTAGCATGGAGGCGTCTATGAAAGACAATTAAAAAATGCTTCGAAAGAGCTTTGCCTCAGCAGAGTGAGCTTTGCAATTCTTTTTCTCTTCATTGGGACAACATCTATGAAATGCATCAGATGTTCTTTTTCTCGTCCTGACAAAACAAAAAAGACTTTTTAAAGAATACAGAGTGCGCGAGGTTTGTTTCTTTTCAAGATAAAAAACATTTGAGCAGGCTAGTACAGAAAATGGAGGAGAAAACTGCCAACAAACTAGAGAGCAACAGTTGAAAGCAGCGGTAAATTGAATAGAAAGGGAAACAAGGAGAAAAAGGAAAAAGCACCTGAGTATCGTAAATGAAGAAACAGACCCAGTGCTAAAAAAAGGAGTTGCCAGTAATGAGTAACTACAGAAGCATAAAAAAGAAGCGGGACATTATATTACGGGTAAAGCTTTCAACGCAGCCCTGCCACTGTTGTTTCACCTGCAGAGAAAACGGAGAACAACAAGCGCGTGAAGGCAAACGAATTCTGATAAATGGGTATAGAAAAGCAGTGATAGTCAAAAAACCAGGAAATAGCCGAAGTCAACAAATGCGTGCAGGTTGTGTATATATGTTTAAATGCTGTACGAGAGAAAAAAAAAGGGTGAGTCAAGGCTCCTCACACCTATCAACAGAGCAACATGTTCAGGCTTTCATTTACCTTCTGCAGACCGCCAGCGGCGGAGGGCCACGTAGCCGAGAACGAGGTACACAAACATGCTACACACAACGAAGAAGATGTGCGAGGCAATATCACGTTGAAACATGCCTTGAGACTCTGCATATGCAGTGCCAGAGGTAATGCACGGCGTCAAAGTTGTCGGTGCGTCGGTGGCGTTTGTGTCACACGTCAGGTTGAGCCCGTCGAACTCGCTGGCAACGAGGGCTGAGAAGGCGTAGCGAACAAAGGAGACGTACTTGATCCAACGCCACACCAGCGGAATACTGTTCAGACTCACAAGCATGCCGCCCGTCGGCAGCAGGTAGAGGACGAGGAGGAGCGACGTGATGATGTTCGCCGTGGCGTAGTTGGTGGACACGTTCGACATGAGGAGGCACAGGGCGTAGCCGTTCAGCATCACCAGCGAGCAGACGGCGTAGAAGACGAGAAACTTTGTGAGGGAGAGCTGCAGCCCTACAAGGAGGTACACGATGACGACGAAGGCGGCGTTCACGGTGATGCCGATGGGCACATCTTGAATGACCTTCCCCACGTAGTAGGCCGAAGTGCTGTACATGCCGTTGCGGTGCTCCCGTGCGTAGATGGCGCGGTCGGTGAGGAACATCTCGAGACTGCCGAGGGAGGAGAAGGTGCTGATCATCATAATAAAGAAGAGCACACCCATCCGACTGCGGATGCTGTCCTGGCCGTCCCCCACCTGGTAGTAGATGCTGCCGGTGAGGAAGGCGAAGATGATGGCGGACGAGATGGAGACGTAGGTGGCGACTGGGTCGCGGCGGCGGTTGCGCAGGTAGCGCAGGGCAATGCACCGCACCTGCGTGCCCCACCCGCGATAGTACTGTCCGGTGACCTCGCCTTCCCCTTCGTCGCCTGCGCTCATTGCCAGGGAAGCCGCGGTGGTGATACCTCCCACTGCGGCTGGGGAAGGGACAAGAGAAGGCGGGGGCGTGGCGGTGCGTGCGGTGTACTGCAGCTGGCGGAGCTGCTGGAGCACCCCTGGCAGGCGGAGGGAGGCGTAGGCGGCGGCGATGTCGCGGCCCTGCGTGGGGTTCGTGTTGGTCACGCTGGCCCACCGCTCCTTCTCCCCGGGCGAGCCCGTCGAAGGGCTGAGGCGGCTGCTGTGGCTGTCCGAGCCCTCCACCTCACTCTCCCGCTGCTGCAACAGCCAATCCTCCTCTTCCGCCGGCATCGTGGAGACGGCGTCGAGCAAGTAGTCGGCCGGGTTGCTTGGGTAGCCGCAGGGCAGCCCAATCTCCGCCAGGAAGGGGAGGGCTTGGCTTGCGGGGCCAAAGAACGCCGTCTCCCCCACGCCATTCAGCAGCAACACGCGGTCAAAGACCTCGTAGATGCGGGAACGCGGCTGGTGAATCGAGAAGAGCACAGCCACCCCCGTCCGGGCCAGCGAGCGCAGCAGCAGCAGGAGGTGCATCGCAGTGAAGGTGTCGAGGCCGGTGGTCGGCTCATCCAGGAAGAGAATGGCAGGCTTCGTCACCATCTCCGCTGCCACGGCGCAGCGCTTCCGCTCGCCCCCGCTGACGCCGCGCACCATGGCGCTGCCGATGCAGCGGTCCCGCACCTTGTAGATGCCCAGCTTCTTCAGCACCGCCTCCACACGCGTGGTCAGCTCCGCTGCGGTGACGGAGGGCGGCGTGCGCAGCGTCGCAGAGAAGCGCACCGCCTCCTCGATTGTCACGTAGCTGTGGGTCAAATCATCCTGCTGCACGTAGCCGTTTTCGCGGCGAAAAGCCGACGGGTTAATGGGGGCTCCGTTCAAATGCACCTCTCCCGTCTGCCGTCCCATCGAGGTGGTTTTGCGCTGAGCCAAAATGTCCAGCAGCGTCGTCTTGCCTGCGCCAGAGGGGCCGAGGACGGCCAGCATCTCGCCACTCTGCACGTAGCCGGAGACGTGCCGCAGCAGGGTGCGCTCGGTGGCCGAGCCGGGGCCGCCGACGGTGTAGCTGACGTCCTCCCATGTCAGGATGGTTTTGCGGTGGGCAGAGGGCAGAGATGGCAGGGAAGTGTTCTCCAGGGTGGAGGAGTGGGTGAGCAGCCCGGCATTCGCGCGAGTTGTGGGCGGGGCAGGGGATCGCATGAAAGTGTGAGGATAGGCGGAAAGAAAAGCGGTCAAGGAAGTAGCAAAGGAAGGTATAAGACCCTCTTTTTGGCGTATCTTGTGCGGTGGGTTTTAAGAGAGATTGGCCCAGTCAGTAAGATCCGGTATTTTATATTCTTCAAGACGAGAGCGGTGACAAGTTGGGAGAAAAAGAAAAGCTGTCCAAAGCAGATAGCAACGAAAATGGCAACCAAAAAAGCAGCTTTACAGCAGAGTTTGTTGTATAGATTTGTCCTCCTAAGCTAAATAGGTGCGCTGAGGAAAGAAACAAAAAGAAAACGATATATAGAGAATTTAAAAAGATGAAGTGAAAGGAGGTGGTGCAAAATGTTCGCAGGCAGCGATGATGATAATAGCAAAGGGATCTTCAGCTGCTCACAAGTTATACCGATGCTAGGAAAAAAGTCTGCTTAATTTTTTTTTAAAAAGCATTTGGTGGCTCTTCCTTGTTAGACGGCAGTGCGCAGTTTCTCACCCATCATTTACACACTCGCTTGTTAGGTAAAACAAGAAGGAATTAGAATGTGAGCTTCCAAGTGTTTTCTGTTGGTTTTTTTTTTATAGCAGGGCTAGGACATAGCAGATAGTCAAGGAATGGAGGAGAAAAGATACCCATTAAGGGACCACTTTACAAAAAACAAGAAAAAAAAAACAGAAAGCGAGACGCTTTACAATTCACAGCACACGCCATCCTTCAAGTTGGCGAAGCATAAAACCTTCCGCTTGCAGCTGAGTCAGAACTACGTCCAGCGGATCGCCAAAGACAACCTTACCACCTTTCTGAGCGTAGAGGTGCTGTAACTCGGCAGGCGAGAGAGCGTCGCGCTTGCGGGATTGAAGGCAGCGCAGCTCTTCCACAAAGCAAAGCAGCACCTGTTTCTTGGACAGCTTCCTCATAGGTCCGCCGCCTCTCCCGCTTTGCCCATTGGTTGGCCGCGGTCCCCAGCTGATCCCACCAGCCGGGCACACATTCTGCACTTCCACCGCCTGTGCCGGAGCGTCGCGACACATAAGCGCCGCGCTGTTGATGTTGTTGCTGTTGACGTCGTTGCTGTTGTTGTTTGGGCTGCCCTGGTGCAAGAGATCTGCAAGGGTGACAAGATGGTGTTGATAGAGCTGCCACACTTCCTCGCACATCTCCCTTGTAAGTCCTCTGGCCGCCACGTCGGCGGCGCTCTCCAGCATCAGCCGGGCCTGCGACAGACTCTGTAACACGCGCAGGTGGCGGTCGTACGAGAGCGGGGTGGCGGAGAGGTGAGCCGTTGCCTCCGCACAGGACGCACTGCCGTACCGTGTCAGCCGTGTCCAGCGGCACGCCGCGGGCGGGGGCAGGCACGCGCTGACCGGCCGCTGCGCCTCCTCGACGAGGCCCGCTGCTGCGATCAGCCTTGGCAGGTAGGCCGCGTGGCAAACTGCGGCATCGGCGGCGGCGCACAGCTCAGCCGGGCCCGCGGTGCGGTGTAACAAGTACTGCAGATCGACCTCCGTCAGCCACTCCGGCGCCGCGACGGACGCGCCGTGGCTGCGGCGAAGAGAGCAGCCGCGTTGCGACAGCGGCGATGGCGGGGACGGCGAAGTTGCCGACGTCGGCGACGCGGCAGAAGTCTGCGAGCCGGTGATGGAAGACGAAGAGGCGGAAGACGATCGACTGCGGGAGGCGGAGGCGCGGCTGCTTGAGGCACGCGCTCGCACCGCAGCCACCACGTCTTGGCTGATTAACGCTGATTCATCCAACGTGCTGGCCGGAGTGAGGGCACCGACAAGGGCAAACGACGGCGCCAGCTCCACCGCACCTGCGTCCTCGGCCCCCGCTGCCGCGATGACGTGCACAGGAAGGTGCACCACCTGCGCTGAAAACGGCCCCGCAAGCTGGCCAGTTGCGCCGTCCACGTCGCAGCCGTCCGGCAGGCACCCTCGCTGGCGCTCCAAGACCTCGTGCAGCGGTGCCACCGCAGCGGCGGCGGCGGAGGAGGGCAGGCGGTGCAGCACCACGGTGGGAACGGTCAAAGCGGGGCCGGCAAAGAGAATGCCTCCCTGACGTGTGGGCAGCGCGGCGAGAAACGAAGCCCCGTCATCGGTCCGCCGACCACCACCACCACCACCGTTGCTTCTGCTGCGCACCACCGTGGCATCCAGCACCTCCGCACGGGCACCCATAATCCGCCGCACGCCAGACAGAAGTGCGCTTTTGCCAGATTTCGCTGGTCCAAGGAGGAGAAGGTGCAGTGGACGACGCGGCTTGGCGGCGCGGACGCAGCGCTGTGCCCCGTACAAAGTGTACAACACTGTCAGCAGCACCATCTGCTTCGCGTGCGTCTGCCCCAGCAGCTTTGGAGAGATGAGCTGCGCCACCTCGCCCAGCGAACAACACGGGCTCGCCCATTTTTTACAAAGAGCGCTTGTCTGTGCTTCATCGTAGAAGTCCTGAAAGTAGTTTTCTGAGACGCGCGTTAAGGACGCACTTGTTGTTGTATTATTATGCACCGCCACCCCGCGCGGGACGTCTAGCGGAACCGCGACGCTCGGCGCGGCGGCGTGCACCACCAGCAACGGCTCCCGCTGTTCTGTTTGCGAACAGTACAGGAGGGCGTGCACGGCGGCACCGAGGAAGAGGTGGCGCAGGATGCCATCGCCGTACGCCACGGCCGCCGCGCGTGTGCGATCGCGACGCTGCAGCACCAAGTACACGACGCGAGTCCACGCCGGCCGCAAAGGAAAGGCGCGACCGCAGCTTTCGCACGTGTCGCCGCCGTACAGCAACGGCAGCAGCGCGCGCCGTGGCTGGCATTCAACGCCATCGACAGCACCGTCGGCGGTGTGTAGCGGGATCGCACAGTGCGGACATGGTTGAGTGTCCCAGCCGGTCTGCATGAGATTTGACGCGGGGGGCTCCACGCGTATACCAGCGACGACGCAGTGCGCGGCAAACAGCGACCCCGCACCGCGAGGAGGTGCGGTGAACTCCACGTCTTCGGTGCGCTGTAGCTCTAAGTCGCACGCGAAGTGAGGGGAGAGGCGGGTCACGCCGTGTGCGTGGGCGAGGCAACGCAGGAGGTAGACGTCGTACGGTTCGCCAGGCATCGCCCACACCTGCGTGCTCCACTGCTCCTGCAGCAAGGGGGGCGGGGGTGGGTTGCCCGACTTGAAGGCGTGCAGCGCCTGCGTGGAGGGGAAGTGGTGGGCAGCGCCGTCTGGGTTGAGGGCCGCGCTGGCGCGGTCAAGCCACGCCACACAGCACTGGACGCTGTTGTGTTGCGCACACGCGTGATCCAGTGAGGATGCTTGCATAACGCATACGCACCTGTGTCGTATCTGGTCTACGGTCTGGCGTTTATCGTGTGTCTAAATTAGGCTGAATTGTGATAGTGGAGAAGAACAGTTATGAGGGGAAGGAACAGAAAGAGGTGAAAAAATAGAGATGAGATGCACAAACACGTTATTTCTTCTTTCTTAAATAGTGCAGACGACTATCAAAACAATCAGGAAGAAGAGTCAGCAAAACGTAGTTCATTTACCCTGATATCTGCTCTGTTTCAACTGGACATTGTTGACTTCTAATACGTTAGTCAAAACAACAGGAGAGGCAATTGAATTCAGAATTCTCGCTTAAAAAACTTCTTGTCTTTTTGTTTGACTCTCTGTGAGTCGCACACACGTAGGTCATTGGTACGAAAAGTAATAATAATGCAGATTAGCAGGACAACACATAGAAGAGGACCAAACGCGAAAGAGAACGTTTCTTTTCTCCTTTTATTGTTACGTCACAGAATTTACTCGTCCTTGATGCTCCAGCTCTCGCGTTGTTTCTCAACAGTTTGCTGCAGCGTAGCCTTGTACGCCTCCACGTACAACTCTCCAGCCAACTCGCTGAGAGCCTGGCGGTACGCCTCGTTTTGTATACTCGTTGCGTGCTGCGCGCTCTCGCGCGACGCCATTGTGAGGTCCTGGTCCTCGTGCGACCCACTCTCGGCGCTGATAACGTTGCTGTGAGTGATATTGCTGTCTTCCATCGTGCCTAAGTGTTTGGGAATGGTGTAAGATTTACAAGTTCTGCAACAACAGGCTAAAATGTTCTCAAAGTTAAAAGCAACACACGTTTATCATCAACAGAAAACGTGACGAAAAGGGTCAGAAAGAAGGAGAGAGAGGTGCAAAAAAAAAGAAAGAGAAAATTGACAGAGGTGGACTGAGACTACTTAACTCAGAGAGAGCGTTCTGATAAAAATATGCTTTTCTCAAAGCAATACTCCTGGCTTCTAAGCAGTTACGTGTGGTTTTGCGGACAAGTCAACAACCTTTTTTTTCTGTGAAGTGCAAATAAATGACCATCGATCAGTCCACCACTAAGAGGAAGAGCGCGCGCTTTTTGGCATGCTCTAAGAGAATCGAAAGGAAACGAACGCTGCCAAGAAAGCACAGAACACATGTCAGATAAACCTTATCCGTAAGTATGCAGAAGCAACAATTTATTTGTGTACATATGTTTTTTGGATGCCATAACATTTGACAATAACCTGTGAGACAAGAATCAAAGCAAGATTGAAAGAACAACAAAGCGAAATGCACTGGTAAGCAAAGAAGCAGAATGCCACGCTTCACAAAAAACCGCTCCAGTAGTTTCTTCACCCCCAAAACTACCACCAGAAGAAACACAAGAAAAGGACAACGACATCCTTCTCGCTACGCGTGTCCCCCCCCTCCACCCCCTTGTACGACGACCAAAAGAGGCGCAGCACTTTTACGAAGACGGCGCCACGTTGCCGAAGCGAGGCGTGCGTGCGTTGGCGCGAGAACCAGCCGAGTTGAAGAAAGTCCGCGGGCTGGCAGCCACGTTCGGCTTCCGCAGCCGCGCCGACTCTCGCCGGACGTTCACGCGGACAGAGTTGTGCGTCGGCAGGTTGCCGTCGTAGTTCATCCAATCCAAAACGTGCTTTGTGCGGCTGTGCAGCTGCGGTGCCACGTCCTGGGGGTCAAAGTCCCACTTCACGAGGTGGCTCATCCGCTCCTCGGGGGTGTCGCCGTACCACTGGTAGTTCACACGAACGTACTGATTCTGCAGAGGCCGCTCACTCAGCACCCGCATCACCTCCTTCGGGTCCTTGACGGCGTTGCCCATGGCATCGCAGGCCTGCACGATGGTGTTCAAAACCTCCTCGGCGCCCTCCTTTACAGACTGCCCTTCCTGCGGCTTCACCGGCAGCACCTGGTGCGAGCCGTCGAGGCAGTTCACCACCACCCACGGCGTCTCGCTGTACTCCAGCAGCATCTCCGTCTCCACGTAAACGTGCGAGTTGTGGAAGGTGATCGGAATGAGGAACTCCTGCGCGACGCGCCGCGCCACCTGCGCCGCCAGCAGCCCCTGCGCGGTGCTCTGCCGCTGGCTGTAGTAGACGTAGATGGACTTGGTGTACGGGTGCACCTTGATGACGTGCTCCAGCAGAAGGGCGTAGGGCCAGATCACCTCTGCGGCCTCGTTACCGAACTGCGCCTTGGGCTTCGGCAGCCCTTTGAAAGGTTCCAGCTCATCCCACGTCTCGCGCATCTGCAGATCCCACTTCTTGATGAACTGGTACTGCGCCGCCTCCTTCGGCGCCGTCTGGCGCTTACCCGGGCCTCGGTGCATACCAGTGGGCTTGCGGTCCGTGGAGCTAGGAATGTCTTGCACCTGCTCCAAACCCCGAAGAAGCGGTGTGGGTTGGGCTACAAAGGCGCGCGTCGCCGTGCAGAGCGCCGTCACGGTGGAGGCGGCGGCCGCACAGCTGGGTACTGAAAGTGCCTTCATGATTCTTGATGTGCGTGTGTATTCTGGTCGAATGGGTCTTGGCTATAGTCGAGAGGATATAGTTGTCCAAAGCAACAACAACAAAACAAGAAGACAGTCAGTGGGGTTTGCTGATGTAAACAGCGTAAGAGAGCGCCTCGAGGTGCTTCTCCACAGCGAACAAGTGCGACAACAACTTCTGACGAGAGGAAGGCACGGAACGAGAAAGAGATCGTTGGTGAAGAGAAGAAAGTAACAGCGCCAATAGTTGTTAATTGTACCTCACACTTTGTCTGTATTCAGCGGAAGCATTAGTCAAAATAATTTTTTTTTTGCGCAAATTCACCAAATATCCTCCTTGCTGAAGCTTCTTTTGACCTTTTTTCCCCAACTCCCTAATAATGGAACTTCTTTAAACCTCAGTTTGATCATTTTTAATTTGATCTCTTGGGAAGAGAAAAACATAGGGCATTGAAAGCTTAAGTTTATTCACTAGCAGAAATTACGTGCCACCGTCGTTCACCTCACAACAATTATCTTTGCCGCGCCATCAAAAAAAAAAAAATATACTTACAATTGAGTGAGGGAACCCAAAGCTCTCCTTCAACGAAAGAAAAAAAAAGAAAACATCTGCACTTGCATCTCAGACCTTCTTATGCCAACAATAATTCCAACTAGGAAAGAAAAGGGCGAATAAAAGCAT